>JAFVLL020015835.1:0-32973 GCA_021397915.2 Tor tambroides | reverse complement strand
TCTGCAAACTGTGTGTTCATCATTAGTTACTGGACAGAGCTACTGATAACTTTCCCATTCAGCCCTACATCTGGAGAGTCTTGTGTTCAATACACGTGAGCTCCAGATGTTTTAAAATCGCGCGGGTTTAGCGCATGCAGCGCTCGCGTGAAAGGGCTTTAACTGCGCGCGATCAGGCTACTCCATCATCGCCATGGAAACAAAGACGCCAAGATGAGCTTCTCTAACTTCTTATGAAATTGATTTCATTATAATTGTTATTATCATTATAAATGGGTGCAAAATACTTATTTGTTGATTCAGCTTGTTGCCCTTTCTAAAATACGGGACAAATCGCGTCCCGTATTGATTTGATACAGGACGCATCATTTTACCTTTAAATACGGGACGATTCCGTATTTTAAGGGACGGGTGGCAACCCTAGTTATGAGTGATCTTAAAAAAGTTGCTTAGTTGAACATTTGTTTAGTTTAAAAACTGAACTTTCCAGAGTCATGCTAGCGTTTTGTAAAGTTAGGAAATGAGGCCTGAAATATTGTTGCAACAACCATCAATATAAAATGATATGTTTTTGTCAGAAGACTTTTGTTATGGACACAACACAGACAATTGAATTTTTGTCAGAGGTTTAGCACACAAACTGCTCCAGGCTTAGATCATTAATATTAATTATGTTATTTGACCTTCATCCCAACTCAGGGCTTTTCAGACTGCAAGAGGGGTCTGTTAAAAAATCTGAGAGAGAAAAAAAGATACTTTTTAATATAAAATATACATTACAGTTAACAGTTTGGGGTCAGTAAGATTTGTTTTTGGAAATTTTTTTGAAAAAAAGTATCTTATGCTCACAAAGGCTGCATTTATTTGATCAAGAATAGAGTAAAATATTTGTAAAATTTAAAATAACTTTATTTTTTAAAATTTAACAGAACATGATTTATTTAAAATATTTTTCCAGCAGTATAAAAGTCTTAATTGTCATAATTTGTTGCATGCTTGCTAAATAAAAGTATTAATTTATTTAAAAAAAAAAAAAAAAATTGTAAATATGTAAATATTAAACGTAGTAAATATGTAAATATTATTCCAATAATGTGTTATCATTAGATATATACAATTTGAAATTATTGATTTTTCTTTCTGCTTTTTAAACTTTCTAAACTAAAGATTATTGTGAATATTTCACTCTATTCACAGACCTTGTTTTTTGTTTATATCTATCTACCTATATCTATCTATCTATCTACACATACACATACATACATACATACATACACATACACACACAAAACACATGCACATATATATTTAAGAAAGATAAGTTGTATATGTAATAAATATATTTATTTATAATAGAAATTAAAATATATGAATATAAATATATACAGGTAGATATTTGTAAAATATATATACTGTATGTGTGTGTATTTATATATATTTAATATATTTATATTTAATTGTACTTTAATTGTGTACTCGAGAGCGAGAGCGAGAGCGAGAGAGGAGAGAGAGAGAACTGCCCTATATTAAGACAGGGGCTCATCATATATGGGGTCCCTTTGCATAAAAGTATTTGAAAAGCCAGCCCTAACAGATTTTTTAAAGGAGAATGTTGGTAGGTAAACGCAGACCATTGCAAAACCTTTTAAAATATAATCTCCTACAAGTGGGGGCTCACAGTTATAACGATTGTTAAACCCCTAGGAACAAGGCAAAGGGACTCAAATATAATGCCAGTGCCTCCAGGAATGTGTAGAGGAATGGTTTTATGGAGCATGGAAATAATGCTTCATAAACAGAAACCATATTTAGGTACAGCTGATTTGTGAAATAAAAGTCTAGTGAAGTTCCTTTCACTAGAAATTCTTTAATCCTACAAATGACATTTAAAATTGTGACCAGAGCCTGGCTGATTTGTGCCTGTGAAACACACAAAATCCAGAGAGCTAGTGGTTCGATGATGAGTTGAAAGCATTTCCGCCCGATATAAAATGCTGACCGCTGATGGATGTTCTACCTACATAATCAATTAGGCCTGCATGACGGTCTCCACCACAGCATACTTTTGAACCCTTTTCCTTATTTTACACCAATTTTGCTATCTGATAAGCCATAATATATGGCACAGCACACACTGACACAGCTCATAAATTGTATCTATGCGATCACAAATTGTAAATTGACTTTCAGCCCTTTTTGATAACGCATTTTCCGGTGGAGTAATCAAACTCGCATTACTTGTAAACGTTCTGACAGTGTGCGCTCTCTCTCCTCTATTAGGCTGGAGGACATGCCTTGTCTTATTGTTTTCTTATGCATGCTGTTGGGCCTGTTGCAGTTGTTGGGATTCTGGGAGCAGTGCTGAAGCGGATTGGACAGAGCAGCTAGCTGCCCCGGGCTGGAATGAGCGTTGCCGTGAGCGACCTCTTGCTGGGCTTCCTCTGCTTTAGGATTGCTTTTTGAGGAGCTTTATTCACCTCTCTTACTGTGACATAGCTTTGGACACACTGCATAATAAGCATATTAAACAGTTCTACATGGGGCAGAAAATATGTGGCCTTTGCAAATAAGCACAAACAGTGTAAATGAAAAATGCACTGCAACAGACAAGATGGACCCACTGCGCGGATCCCACAGGGCCATTCTGAATCACCCAGATGCTGAGGAGCCGCTTAACCCAGCTAAATGCTTGAATATTTCTATATCTAAAGAAAGACGCTTAATGTAAGTTTACATCACTGCAGAGGCTGGTATTTCTATTGTTGCTCCAAAACCTAGTCAGCTGCCTACTGCCTACAGGCTGCTATATACATTCTAAGCTAACCAGCAAGAAAAAAAGAACATTTTGCTAGCATTTATATTAAGTGATGAAAATTAATGTTATTTCTAAATGTTCTCTGTACATTCAAAATGTCCAGTTTTTAAAGATTTAAAAATGCTTTTTCTTGGTTATGTGAATGTTAATGAAACATTTAAAAAGCCATGAACCATGTATAAAATAATGTTTTTGTGCTGATATTTTGAAAACATTATTAAACAGCAGGTAACATAGACAGAACATTTTATAAATGTTACTGGAATAATATTTGTTCATAACATTGAGAGTATGTTACCAGAACATTCTGAGAACATTGCCTGTTATCTGGGATCCTAACTGTCATACTGTGATCAATTGGTCAAAACTTCACATACACTAAAGAGCAAATGTGAGCACCACACAAATAGCAATCATTATGAGAGATGTAAGTATATGGCTAAGCTAATGGCACAGTACTCTAATAAGCATACAAACCATATAAAATAAGTGTGAAATAGCTACTTTATTTATAGCTAAGCTACTATATATATAATGCATTGTAAAGCATAAAATGCAAATGCCAAGTTCTGTTATGAAACTCTAGATGGTGGAGGTTGATGGGTCACTAATGCAAACTGATGAATTTCACAGCATTAAGCTACTTGTCACAAGCTGACTGGTTCATGTTGCATACACAACCAATAAGCTTGCTGCTTTACATTTAAATGACTGGTTAGCGTTCACTACAGCAGTTCGCAGCGTGCTTTCAGAATTCCTCTGAAACCCTCCACCTCCCCAGCTCCACCTGTATAGATCTGTTGTGGGTTATTAAATATGCTATTTGTGCAGCAGCAGTATGTCTTAAATACCCACAGCACCATATTGGCATATGTATTGGCAGTAGCAAGTTCTTGTACTTGCTTTGCAGCAGCAGCAGCAGCAGCAGCAGCAGCAGCAATAATCTACAACAACAGAAATAATCAACAGCAGCAGCGTAGCAGATCTATTCCGCCCAGACTAAATACATTAACATTGTCATATCCATTACCATGCTAAAATCTTCCGAAACTTGTCATGATAGAAATAAATTTTTATCTCACATGTGCTTTTGCCAACCCAGGCTCGTGAAAATATGTGCCTCTACATACATTTCTGCAACACCGTAATTACGTACCACACTGCAGGTTTCACGGCAGTTTCAAAGTGAAATGTCCAGAGATTGGCGCTAAAACACACATTCAATACTTGACCTTGGCACATTTTTATTACGCTGGTACAGGCACGTATTGCTGTGTTTTATTATGTTGCTTGAGGTATGTATTGCGGCTGTTCAGAATTCAAATATCCCGTGAGTGTCGCTAAAGGTTAATGCTCTATCGTGTTGGAAATATCCCCTACACCAAATCCAACCCTAAACCTATCCAAAAGTATTAACAAATGCAAAAGTGATATAAAAATGTATTCACTGATGCAGCCATGCTATTTTAACTTCCTTACGCGGATTTGAGCTGTTTTGTCGAATCGTAATTTCACAAGGTTCGTACTGGAGCTCTTCATCATTCATGTGCAACGCTGTATGGCATTAGCTACCGAGCAAACCTAATGAATTAGAAAACTCATGCATATGAAGCTGTATAAGTGACAACAGTGTTCAAAAGTATAAGTTTTCGAAATTGTGCAGGATGTTAAAATTGTTGTGAAGTCATGACATAATATTCTGCAAGTGACTGTGTGAAAATTAGGTTTTATTAATCAAAACTCTGTACCTGTAAGTCATACTGTGTATGAAAAGAAATAAAAGTTGTCGGAGTTTTACTGCCTCTAGCGTTCATTTCAACTGGAAGCTGCAGTGAGTCGTACATATAGGTACGTTTTTTTCAGTTTTGCAGAAATGTATATAGAGGCACTTCCAATGAGCCAAGTGGCTTTTGCTCACACTCAGGTTTATTATATGGTTTAGTGTAGATGTTACATTGTTTTCAAACACAGTTAATCTATTAGCGGCACTCACCAAATGAGTGTAATGAAATATCGCCAGATTCAAGTTTCGGATAAAACTGAAGGCAGTTTTTAGAGCCACTTACCAGACATTTCATTTTGGAAGTGTTGCTAAACCTGCAAAAAGCTACGTGATGAGCCTGGGTTGTCTAAAGAATTTGGTCAATAAAAATATTGAATGAAATCCAAGTTTGTTTATAATAAATATTTCTTTTGTTCACCTTTTTGGAATATTTTTTACTGAGCTGAAAGCTCATCACAGTGTGTTGTGGGATATATGTTTTACTGTCTTAGGGGCCTGAAGGTGTCATAATTAAGTTGCCTTTGATTTAAAATAGTCATGAAAATGCCTTTCCATGCTGACTCTGTAGGCACCTCACTACTTTTTGGAACAGAGCTCATATATACAGGCTTTGAAGAGGAGTCCAAGAGAGCCTCACGGGGGAGTCAGACACAGAGAAGGTGAAGATCATGCACATACCTGTCACACTATGGTTACACAAAGGTGAAGCAGGAATCTTATAGGCTGCAACACTTGCTTCCTCCAATCCAGCTCTCAAACTGCCTGGGGCTTCCTCCGCTGTTTCTCTTTTCAGCTGAAAGAGAGAGAGAGAGACTGTGAGAGAGAGACCTCCACTTTTACATTATTCAGACTAACCACATAATGGAACAGGCAATTCCCCAAACTCTCCTCTGATGTGTCAGATTTAAAGTGGAATAAAATATTTAGCATTCTTTGTCTTCTCGTACTTTGAACTGTGGGAGATCTGTGATTCAGCTCTGAGTCGTCTGCTTGGCACTGAATAATCTCAGTTGAATAATTCTTGGTTGTTAACCTACTTGGTAACTAATAGAGTTTTCAGTACAAAAAGCAAATGTTACTGTATTTAATACTGGATTTCATAGCTTACTACATGAGACACTCATTTCACCCCCCAAAATAAAGAAATGAGGAATTATATTATTTAATTATATTATTTATTTGTATTGTGATTAAATATTGCCTATCCTAGTTATTATTAAAACATATTCAGTTCACATTATTGTCAAAGATTATTCCTAGTTATTTTTTACTATATTTTTTAATCAACATGCATTAAAGTACTGACTGATGTATAAATACCATTTTAATAATGTGCTATATTTGCATTGTGACAAAATACGCCATAATCCAATGATCTGTCCACAAATTTTACATTGAAAGTTTTCCCCCCTTTCTTATTTTATTTATTATTTATTTATTTAATTCCCATAATTCTCACTGGTGATTCTTATCACAATAACACAGTTATTTTTATTTTGAATACATTAATTTTTAATACATTGTTCATGTTTTTTATATAATCTAATCATCATACATTATTTTGAATTATTAAAAAAAATCACATTATACTTATGATGTATTTTTTTTTCCTTTACCATAATGACAATTGAGTGCAAATGTGCTTAAATTTTATGAAAATAATGTACTGTAAATACAAAGCATCTTACCCTTGCCTTATTATCATTATTATTTATAATAGTTTCTTTCTTTTGATTTCACAGCTGAATTACGAACATGATGCCATCTTTCTGCCAGGTTGTGCGAGATTCATTCCTTTACAAAAGACACTGAGGGCGACCCACACAACAACTATCCTTTTTTTTCCCTCCTGTGAACTGCAAATGCTCCCTGAGTGACAAAAGCAAGCCATTGGAGACATTGATCTCCTTCCACAATCACCTCTGTCAAGCATGTCCTGTAAATCTGGCCACCTAAATCCCGCTCATGCCGCAATTGACTAGTCTCGGAATGGACCCAACACACAGTCTCAACTGGCATTTACCAAGACCATCGATCTGTGTAGCCCAAATACTCTCGCTTAGATAGGAAATGTAATGACCTCTGCTTGGGGAGAATTAGACGGCCGAGTGCAGTGAAGAGCAACAGAGCTGTGGTGATGACGGGGAGGAAAAACAAAAGCAAACTCTTATCAGCATGTGAAGAATCGTCTTCCTGTCAGAGGTGTAATCCCTCAGATGAATGTGTGCTGGGATGTCCAACCATGATTAAACTTTGTGCAACAAGCCATAACATCGCCACATAATACTCGCTCTCCGACTCGCTATCTGTCCCTGGCTGCTTTGCTTAACTGGCTCAATAAATTAGCTTATGTTTGAGCCTAAGAAGCCACTCCATATGAAACATGTTCCATATGAAATCATCTCGTTCTCTCTCTCTCTCTCTCCTGCACAGTGTGAGGTGTGAATGCTAATCAGCAAAAGCAGCTGACGCTTGTTTAATTGGTCTAACCTGCTTTGCTGAACTGTGGCAGTCCTATGAGAATATCTTGCGCTAGGTTTTTGTCCCTATCCTATTCGCAAGCCATTTTGTTCCATGCTACTATTTTTATTGCTCTAACAAGGTTCCGGGCAGGGCATGCAGGAGGGCTCCAGGTGCACCGTGGGAAATGGATGGCCTCATCACAACCGGAGCCCCCTGTGGAGCGTGAGAGGTGTTGCTCCAAGGAGCAGTGGCAGCTGTGGAAGGTCAAAGAAGCGTGAGGAGACACAGGTGGCTCACAATGGAAGGAGACTGAGTGACACATCTGACAGACATGACCTTCACTGCCGCAAACTCCAGTTTTTCTCGATCGCTTTGGCTCAATTCTCAAATGAGAAGTTTATTTTTTCTTAAGACATTTAGTTCTCTGAACAGTTAGTTTCTTGTTCACAACAGATTTCAATTTCTTACTCATTTATAGTTTGTTTTTTTTACAGTCTCCAGGACCCATTCTCAATACTTAGGTCACCTTTTCAAAACTCCTCACACGGTAAGCACAACAGCAGTTTATGTGGGCTAAACTGTCTGACAAATATATTCAATGACTGCTTATGCCAAATTACATGAATTTTTTTCTCACTCAGAAACAAGCACCAGCAAAACTCTATGTACCTACAGGCCAATTGGCATGTTTACGTTTTCAAAACTGTTAAACTCTGAGGTTTTTAAGGTTCAACAGCTTTTTTTAAACCATTTTTCAATACTTAGGACACCTTTTCATAATTTTCACACAGTGAACACAACAACAGTCTATGTGGGCTAAACTGTTGGTCATTTTCCATTGCTTTGACACAAAATACATTCACTGACTACATTTTTAAGATCAACCAAACCTTTATGTGCCTACAGGCCAGTTTGCATATTTACATACTTTTTTTCCCCGAAACTTTTAACCTTCAAAGTTCAAAACCCAATACAATACAAATACAATGTAATATTATCAAAACAGTTAGATGTAGCTGAACACCTACACAGGTGTTAGTGTTTTAATTTACGTTTACATTTATGTTTATTCATTTAGTAGATGCTTTTATTCAAAGCAACTTCTAAATGAGGAATATCCCATAATATTGGCCGTTATTAAGCCTCTTTGGCCGTTATTAAGCCTCTTATTAAGAAACCACAACTAGATTCTAATGAACTGGCAAACTACAGACCCATTTCAAATCTTCCGTTTATGTCTAAAATTTTAGAAAAAGTTGTGTCTGCTCAATTGTGCTCATTCTTGCAAAAAAATGATCTCTATGAAGAATTTCAGTCAGGTTTTAGGCCTCACCATAGTACAGAAACTGCACTTGTTAAAATTACAAATGATTTGCTTCTTGCGTCAGACCAAGGCTGCGTCTCATTGCTAGTATTACTTGATCTTAGTGCTGCGTTCGACACTATAGACCATGAGATACTCATAGATCGATTACAAAACTATACGGGTATTCAAGGGCAGGCTTTAAGATGGTTTAGATCCTACCTGTCCGATCGCTACCACTTTGTCCATTTAAATGGAGAGTCATCTCAATTATCACAAGTACAGTATGGAGTACCACAAGGATCTGTCTTAGGTCCTCTGCTATTTTCAATATACATGTTGCCTCTTGGTAATATTATTAGAAAATACGGGATTAATTTTCATTGTTATGCTGATGATACTCAATTATATATCTCAACAAGACCAGATGAAACTTCTAAACTATCTAAGCTAACAGATTGTGTAAAAAATGTAAAAGATTGGATGACCAATAATTTCCTCCTATTAAATTCAGATAAGACAGAGATATTACTTATTGGACCAAAAAACAGTACACAGAATCTCTCGGATTACAATTTGCAAATAGACGGATGCACTGTTACGTCCTCTAAAGTAAGAAATCTGGGTGTTATATTAGACAGCAACTTGTCCTTTGATAATCATATTTCCCATGTTACAAAAACAGCATTCTTCCATCTTAGAAACATTGCTAAGCTCCGAAACATGCTACCTATCTCTGATGCAGAAAAGCTAGTTCATGCATTCATGACCTCTAGACTGGACTATTGTAATGCACTGCTAGGTGGTTGTCCTGCGTCATCAATAAACAAGCTACAGATAGTCCAAAATGCAGCGGCTAGAGTTCTTACCAGGTCAAGAAAATATGATCATATTACCCCAATTTTACGGTCTCTGCACTGGCTACCTATTCAGTTCCGTATCATTTACAAAATATTATTACTTGCCTATAAGGCACTAAATGGTTTAGCTCCTGCGTACCTAAATAGCCTTCTTCCACGCTACAATCCAACCCGCTCCCTAAGGTCGCAAAACTCTGGACTCTTGGTAGTACCTAGAATAGCAAAGTCCACTAAAGGAGGTAGAGCTTTTTCACATTTGGCTCCCAAACTCTGGAATAGCCTTCCTGATAACGTTCGGGGTTCAGACACACTCTCTCTGTTTAAATCTAGATTAAAGACACATCTCTTTAGCCAAGCATTCACATAATGCATCTTATAATCTTGTACTGCATTTATATCTGGTCAAATGCACATTATTATAATTCTTTAGCTTGGGTTGAACAATTATTTTTTACTTAGATGGAACAGCAGCTATGCTAATTATGTCTCTATCTGTTTCTCTGTTTCTGCCACGGGATTAACGTCCCGTGGTAACTAGGAATTACAGAAGCTCCAATCTGGATCCAACCCCTTTAATGATCTGAGATGGCCGAACACCTGAGAGAAGATAATGCCAACCCCTCAGAGGACGCTCAGACAACATACAGAATTACCAAATACCAGAAATACCATAAGTTAAATATATTAAGGTTCTACAATATATAAATATATTGTGGAAACTTAAATTCCTGTAGAGCTGCTTTGCAACGATTTGTATCGTAAAAAGCGCTATACAAATAAACCTGAATTGAATTGAATACAACAAGCAATTTATCATAAGCTGGTCAAACATTGTTCAGAATAGTACAAACTAGGAAGAGATATATAAGAATAATGAAAGCGTTGGAAAACAAAGAAGTGTTTTTATAACACCAAACACAAGTAAGATTTTTAATTCATCTATACAAATTTGTAATTTTGCACTGCAGTGCAAACATGGACCAAGTTACATATACAGCACAACAGTAAATTCTAACATAGAGGATGATTCATTATTTCTTTACAAAGTACAGTATAATGCTACCTGCAACCTGTTTTTTTGTGTTTTTAGGTCATTGTTTTATAAGAGACAAAGTGTTTGTTGGGTGATAGTTTTTGCTAGTATTATGGAAGAATGATTTCATTTGAGACATTTTTGGTAGTTTTAGTGCATTTTGGATGTGAAAAATGAGAACTTAAAAAATGAGAACTGTGTGAAGAGTTTTGAAAAACTCACCCAAGTTCTGAGAAACATGACCTAGCAATTGGTAAATTAAAAAATGCACATTTTAACACATATACAAAAGAGTAAGTACAATAATTGTCTACAATTTAGATAAAAACTGCACATAGCTTACTGGTCAAAATATACGAGTTGCTTCTCAGTGAAGCTGTGAAACTCTTCAAAAGTTTTTTTTCATCATGTGAGCCATCATATGCAAAATGATCCATTCAATAATAAAAATCTGTCAGACGTACATGTACTGTATATTCCATAACATCTATGACATGGAATGTTTGTGATGTCTACTATATTGGCAAATGACGTGCCATAGTAATGAAATAGGAACTGGAATCGGAATTGGAATTTTTCCAAGCAACTGACTTTTTCCAGTAAATTTTACCTACTGTTAAAATCTGTATGTAAAAACACAGTAGCATTCAGCTAGACAAAATTGACATTCTTGTAGTATAGTATAGTAAAGTATAGTGTAGTATAATATAGTAAGCAGTCAGTTTCAACAAAAATGTGAAACAAAAATGACATATGTATTTACCAAACATTTTCTGCTATAGTGAAAAAAACATTGAAAAATTTTGACCTGTATAGTTCACATGATGACAAAAAAAACAAACCTTTCATTTTGGTGCCATTTGCATCCAGTAGAGTTGTCATGTCTAATAAAACAGTTGTCACAACTGCCCTTATGGTTTATAGAATGTTCAGACAAAAATGAGCCAAAGCAACTGGGAAATACTGTAATACAAAAGCAGCTCTTCCAGTTGCTGAAAACATCGCCGCCTCATAACCCACAATGTCAGAGCGAATGCAAACAAAAACAGAATGAACTCAGGCCTCGCCATCACAGGAAACGTGAGCAAGAGAGGAAACAATTTGTCAGGGAAAATTAACGATGATAAATTATTCAGCGAATCGATGAATCGGGATAAAAAAAGATCCCTGTCTATAAGCACAGGATCCGTATCAGCAGCCTGGATACTGACAGATGCGAGCGCTGTGACAGATGAGAGCCCGGCGGTGTCTGAGGTCAAGGTCAGTGGTGGGGCCGTGATGGGAAGCGCTCTATGACTTCCATCTCCCACTTTCAATGAGCGATACCATAAATCAAAGCCTGCATGAGAGGAAGGTACAAAAATAACAGGCAGACTGAGCTGCGAATGGTATTTTTCTATCCGAAATTAATTTACTCTTAATTTCTGCATAATACGGTAATTTAACTCCAATCTGAGTGAATGTCATGCTTGGGAATGCTTGAGTGTTTCGTAGTTGACTGTGATGAGTGTGTCACAGTTTTTTCCCCTGGGACTGTGCTAGGGGTCAGAGGTTCAACATGATGATGCGTCACTCGCCTCGGCTTGTCCAGATGTGGCTCAGCAGTGGATCTAATGTATGGAATTAAAACTGTGAATGAGTCAGCCGAAGCTAAACCATAGTGATAGGATTCAAAGATCTCATACTTGAAATGACGCAGAGATAGAACAAGAAACAAAACCCAGTCGCGCTCGCTTGGAGATTTCTGTTATCTAGCTGTACAAGAATCTTAGATCTTTTGCTCTTTATGCTTTTTTTCTGATTATGGTGGTGAAAATTAAATGTGACTGATTTTGCATGCAAAACTATTGATGTCCTTTTCAGGGAGAGATTCACTGATCCATGGATTTATTCACAGCGGCGCTCTTATCGGTGTGACCAATTCAAATGCTCTCCATGGCCTTAAGAGAGTGAATGGAGGTCTGTGGATGTGTACTAACTACTGCAGTCCCTCAGATCTCAGAGAATTCAGGAGATGCTTTGGTAACCGCTGATGAAACTGACACGGATGTGCTTACAACCCAGCAGGCCCAGATGATCAGTCTGTCAATACAAGGAGAACGTGTTTGTCACTATCAAGAGAATGGTGTACAAAAAAAAGAGAAAAAATAGTCAAAGATTTACCTAATTATTATAGTTTGTTGTGTGTTTACTTTCAAGAACAGAAATACAGCACCTAAACACTGTTTTTCTGTTACGATATACTCGGAAGTCAAACATGCATAGCAGATGAGTTGAAATTAATGCATTTTTTAGTTCAAATAGGCCTACATTGAAAAATATTCAGTCCCATTTGCCCTCTTCCCAGAATGCAGTCGGATATGAATAATTAATATGGTGTATTGTTTGGCTGTTTGCTAGTTTTATTTACTATGTTTTTGATCTTCTTGTCACATTTAATAACTTGTCATCTTATGATTTCAGAATGAGTTTGATTCTGTACTCAAAATGATCAGGTAAATGTCACACTTGTTGTGTTTCACGTATCGAGTCTTGAAGTCTGTGTGGGTGTCACTTCAAAATATTTCAGGTTTTTGTCTTGTGATGAATATTCTTGTGATGTTGTCAGTCGTTTAAGACTGCAAACACTTTGCTCTGTACGATGTGTAATGAAAGACTTTTTTAACAGTTTGAAACCATGTAAATAAAGGGAATGTGAATAAATTTCCTTTTAAATCTTCTCACAGGTATGTCATTTAAATAGATTTAAATTTAAATGCATTGATGGTAGATTTTAAGCTGAGAGTTTTACATGAGTATCTTTTTTATTTACTTAAAAAAAGTTGACACTGTTGACGTTGTTTTTGTTGTTGTTTTTTTTGCAGATGTGAACCCTGGAGCATAGGAGAATGGTGTGTAATGTACCAAGTTTAAGGTATTTCATACATGTTTTTGTGACAGTACATTGTTACAAAAAATTTCTACATCAAATAAGTGATGTTCTTCTGAATTTTCTACTGGAATAAGAATCTTTAAAAGATGTATCATGGCTTCCACAAATATATTAAACAGCACAACTTTTTTTTTAACTTTGATAATAATAAGAAATGTTTCTTGAGCAGCAAATCAGCATATCAGAATGATTTCTGAAGGATCATGTGACACTGAAGACTGAAAAGAAATGATACTGAAAATTCAGCTTTGACATCACAGAAATAGATTACATTTTAAAATATATTTAAATAGAATGCAGATATTTTAAATTGTAACTATTTAAAAATATTATTGTTTTTTATGTATTTCTGATCAAATAAACGCAGCCTCAGTTAGCTTAAAAGACTTCTTTCAAAAACATCAAAAAATCTTACCAACCCCAAACATTTCAAGTACACTGTATTTAACCTAAATAGGTTAATGTTACAGTGATGACAGACTTTAGCCATGATCAATTTGACATTTTAAGTTCACTTAAAGGGATAGTTCACCCAAAAATGAAAATTCTGTCATTAATTACTCACCCTCATGTCGTTCTAAACCTGTAAAACCTTTGTTCATCTTCCAAACACAAATTAAGATATTTTTGATAAAAACCCTCCCATAGACAGCAAGGATCTTACCACAATCAAGGCACAGAAACGTAATGTGACATCGGTGGTTCAACCGTAATTTGACGAAGCTACGAGAATACTTTTAGTGCTCAAAGAAAACAAAAATAATGACTTTATTCAACAATTTGTCTCCTCCCTGGCACCATTTTGGAGAGTATCACGACGCATGCGCTTGCTTTGATCTGAACGTAAACAAAGTAAGCGCGTGGTGCTGCTGACGCAGAACATACATGTACACGCTTTGATTGGAATATAAATATACGTTGTTTACATCCAATTCAAAGCGCACGCATACGTCGTGATATTCTCCAAAATGGTGCCAGGGTGACACGGAGGAGACAAAATGTTGAATAAAGTTGTTATTTTTGTTTTCTTTGCGCACAGAAAATATTCTCATAGCTTCGGAAAATTATGGTTGAACCACTCATGTCACATGGACTGTTTTACTGATGTCCTTACTACTGTGTCTTGATCACGGTAGTACCCTTGCTGTTTATGGAGGGTCAGAAAGCTCTCAGATTTCATCAAAAATATCTTGATTTGTGTTCTGAAGATGAATGAAGGTCTTATGGTTTTAGAACGACATGAGGGCGAGTAATTAATGACAGTATTTTAGTTTGGGTGAACTATCTCTTTAAGATATTTAATTAAAAGACCAATGCAAACTGTTTCCATTGGTTCTAAGATCATCTCATTTTGTACAGATTGGTGTAGAGAGCGTGAGAAGTTGCAGAGGAGGCATATGGAGAGAATGTCTGCCCAAGGGCACATGTTCCCTGACTTCTTACTCCAGTTCCCCTTCTGCTAGATCTAACGACCCATACATGCTTATACTGACAGAGAATGTCGACATGCGTAGCCCCTTCGTAACTGCACAAGTCAGCGTCTGCTTCCCGAAGGAGTTTCTACAGCCATTCTAAAAGGGGAATGAAGTGTGACTGCGCCCTGTACTTTCTTTCAAATTCATCAAAGCCTTGTGATCCCCATCTCAATGAGAGAGTTGTGAATTACAGAGCAGCAGCATCGGAGTAGCTGATTCAACTTTAATGATGTCAAGAATGCTGTGAACAAACAGAGGTGCTCACGTAGCTCTAAGCAGAATCGCATTCTCACATATCTCTCTCTTTATTTCTCTGTCTCCTGAACTTCTAGAGGAATGGAAGAGGGATTCAGAGGGTATCCCCATGGAAACCGTGTCTCCTCGTCGTGCGAGTCGCTATGCGGGATGAAAGATGGTCTCAGTCTTGATTAAAAACTGTAGGCGATGCTTCACCTGGGTCCATTGTATTGGAAAGTCATCTTGATGGCTCCCCGGGGTTATTGCTCTTTTTCTAAATTTGACAGGTTAACACTATCAATTAGCAGCCATTGATCGGTGAACAATAACAAAGGGTGGTTGAAAGATGATGTAGCTGTTCACCTTCACCCCCGAGGCTGAATGTAGCATACAGCTGCACACACAACAATGTGAAGCAACTCACCAAAAAAGGGAACCTCGGAGTTTTGAAACTTGCTGATGTTTCACATGGATATTTACAGTATTTTGTGGTTTTGCTATTTTTTTTTTTTTAGTTTTATGTAGATTTAGAAGTCTTACAAAGACTTGTTCTTGAGCAAGCAAGGTTTTTCTGGTCCCTTCCGAAAACTTTTCATTCCACTAAATGGGCGCCTTTTGTGTCCCTTCCTAACATATGTGTAAAAATAGACTTTTAATGAACATCTGACCAGTAAAGTATCTGATATAATGAATATCTGATGTCAGTTTTTATAAGCATTTTTTTTAATAACACATCTACAAAAATCCAGAAAAACATTTTTTTATGTGATTTAATATGGCTTTTTCCCACTCAGTGGACATATTTTAATAAAAACACCAAATGCACATGTATTTAATGCGTCAACACTGTTATCATCATCATCAGCTTCTTCTCTTTAAAATAACCATTAAAAAAGACCATTAAAAACACCATGTTTTATCACTTTATCATATATTTTCTTAGGTTTGTCTATAGAGGAAGTGAAGTTGAACCATTGAAAACTAGATATTTGTAGAAATATTAGCATTGTCTTTCTTTTTTAATGCAACATACTGTATATACAACCTTATTTGGTGGCAGGTATTACAAAACATAAAATAATACTTGATCAGGAAATTAAAAAAAGTACTGTGCGTAGGGTTTTATAGCCTGTTTTAGTTTTTCCTATGGTTGAGCTGGGTGAGAAGAAAAAAATTACAATAACAATAAATAAATATAAATTAGTGTATATATATATATATATATATATATAAATTAGTGTATATATATATATATATATATATATATAAACAGATATGTAATTTAAATAAGATATAGTAGGGTATATATAAAGGAACAAATCTATAAATTCTCTTTCTAATAAGCACCTTGTAGTGTCGCCTTGCCTTGAGCGCATGACTGGTAATGAACTGTAAATTTGTCAACCCTGTTCTCCTCAGCCTGTTGCTTTTTTTAAAGGTACGACTATCCCTCAACATATATCAAAATGTCATATATCAAAAAAAGTTGCCAAACATCACCACCTTTTCAAAATGGAAAAGGCGCCCATTTCGTGGAATGACCCCCGTCTCGTTTACCTGTGTCACCGCGAGGGGGCGCAGACCATATTTCATCCCTTCTCTCTCTCTCTCTCTCTCCTCCAGCGGAGCCTTTGCCAACCGCCCCCTCTCTCCCTCTCCACGCTTCTTTCGCGACGCTGAGCCACAAAGCGGACTGTCGGCGCACGGCAGTGGCACCTCGCCGCTTCAGGGTGAAGATGTTCGGCAGTCTGTGCGCCCGCAAGCTGGCTCGCCGATCGCGGTCAGCGTTGATAGCCGCGCTGACAGTGCTGCTGGTCCAGACCCTCATCGTGTGGAACTTCAGCAGTCTGGACACGGGAGAAGAGCGAAAAGACAACGGCAGAGAGAAGAGGGACCGAATCGGCATCAACAAAGCCTACAGCGAGTACCCGAAGAGCGGCTTCCAGAGGAGGCATCACCAGCCGCCGCTGGGGAAAGCGTCCATTCGACATAAACAGCAACCGGTAAGGCGGAATTTCCCCGTTGACCGCGCTCCATTCATTCCTCACGGTCCGCCGTCATATCGGGCCCGTTCTCGTTCGGAAATGATGCCTGATCCCCAGACCCAGCGTTTCGGGGTGTTTCTGCGTCCACAAACGCAGACACGACGTTTTGTTTGTGATGTGCTGAGATGTAGCTCTTGTTGTCATGACTATATTCCGCAGCTGAGAGAGTGACAGTAAGATGCAGTTTTGTTGGATACTTCAGCATCTCGTGTGGCGGATCGCTGTCCGTTAAAACTCCCGTTAAGTTGTTGCCATTGTAATTGTGTATATCCGCGGAATAGGCAGTTCAGCTCTTCTGCGTTGCTTTCGGATTGTGTTCATGTCGTATTGTTGGTGAGAATGATCTCTTGATGACCTTTATGAAGAATGAAAGGATGTATGATCTATAATCCGGTTTCGTCGCTATGGATGTCGTGTAAACGCGACTGTTTGCTGTATTTCTTAACCTCTAAAAACTATACAAATGTTTCGTCAGGTGAATTAAAGTGCGTTTTATTTGGTAACATAAATGAACTATTTAAGTCAAAGTATATCCTTGACAGAAACGTCCACTTGCTATTCAACATGTCTTAAATATATTTAATTATTTAAACTTAGGTTCAAATATTGCTTAAACCCCTTAGGTTTATGAACTTTCAATTACAACAGCTCAGTTGGTTTAATTTTTTTTGTAAATTTGATTCAAGTACTTTCATTTCTTAATTTAATTTCTTAATATGTTCCAAAAATGTAGCGTACACTATGTTATTATGTAATATAGTAGAGTCAGTTCATATAAATTCCTTTGTATGTCAAATGTGACTTGATTTAAGCAGATTTTCCAAACAGGGACACAGAAAGCACCAAAGAATTTTGTCTCACTGACACCTTGGAAAAAAATCTCTAGTGGCAGTTTAAAATCAACATGTTTTATTATTGATTTTGTGGATTCATAACATCCTCCATTCAGTTTGTAGCTCAAAATGCTGGGTTATCTGTCTGGACACGATGCTCCTGCTCTCAGTCTTTGCCTGCGGCTTTGCTGACAGACTCTCCATGCCTTGCATTGTGGACAGTGACCCGACTACATTAGGTAACGTGTGAGAGTATGGTCAGATCAGTTAAAATAACTCGTTATAGTTAGGTTTTCTCCTTTTAGGGAATATCAGCTTCTAAAAATCAGCTGTTTGGGCAAAAAGCAAATGTTTTTCACACCACTTGAGAGTAAAACTGTATGGATGGATGGATCACTATGGTTGTGTCTTAAAATTTGGCTCCATACCTAGACAGCATTTTTTGGGTATTGATATTTATGTTATTTAAAATTTATGATGTGCATATCAAGAAATGCCTCCTAGGCATCTCTCTCACAGCCAGAGTGTATAAAACATTAAAGTGTTTCTAATTAATTCACACAGAATACCTTAAATGCCCCACCTCGGTGAAAGCGCCACACTCCTTCAACAGTCTACCTTGTTTTTTTTTTTTACGATTAATTGATACTAATTATCATGAATCATCTCATTAACATAATTCTCTCAAACATAGGTTTGCCTAATCTAATTAGAAATCTCTCTGTCATCAATAGCTGTGTTTGAACAGCTTTCTCCTCACTGAAGACAAAATCATCCTAATTGTGTTCATGCGTATCTGGATAATGTAAAAACATGCAGGCTGGAACAGATTTTCACTGCAGGCTAATACTAACATCACCATTTGGCTTCCATGTGGTATGGTTCTTTTTAATTGCAGAGGTGTTATTTAACTTTCTAATCCAGGTGTAATGTAAACTACAGCGAGCCTGGAGCGACGTTCCATCTCATTTAGTCTCTCACTAATATCCCCACAGACTTGTTGCTCTATCTGTGTCTAATGTGATTGTTTTATTCTTCTGTGGTCGTATTTAAGCCCGCAGTCTAAAGTGCACGTTATAATCCCTCCAGCACTAATCGACGGCCGAATTCGCAGCAGCACTTGCTTCTCAGACAGTTTTGCCTTCGAGTTGTCGCAGTTTGGCAGGAGTGTTAATGTCCAGTAAATGTGTGCATGTCAGCAGAATGGCTCGATGCCATCCTGCCTCGGCAGTGTGAAGTGTGTCCGTCTTTCGGTGTCGTCTGCTCTGAAATGCTCCCTGTAGAGCCACCAGCCTGCTTGAAGCCGGCTCTGCTGCAGGAAGCGCCCTGTGCTGCTCGATTCGTTCGAACGTGGCTAGTAGCAATAATAATAGAGTGTGGCTTGACCCCAGCGCCGGTCACCTTTTTGTCCGTGCTGGGCTGATGAGGTGCTGTTGTGTATCTGCTCTGCTCTCGGATTTGTTTGTGGCCTCGATGGGCTGTTTATTCTGGCAAACAGGATTGGCAGAGGAGTAAAGTGGGCACCCGATTGTTACAGCTGTTTATCTCGATCCTCGTCCTGAGACGGCGAGATGGGAAGTCTGGAGCGAGAGTGAGAAACATGAGTGTTTCAGAAGATGCATGTGAACCCCCTGAAGGCTCTCAAACCTGCTGAGTCCCACAGACAGGAAAAAGATGCCTATCGGTTTGATTTTGTCCGAAATGAATCTTCATCCTAAAGTCACATCGCTATTGGAATTGCTCGTGGCTAATTTGTTGTTTCAAGTCATTTGACTGTTCTGGCTTTCTCCGGTGCAGATAATCAGAGTGTTTGTGTCTGTCTAAAAAGCAGCGTGAGCCTTTGTTGTCCGGGTGTGTGGCTGTAGTGCTGCACTCTACCTGGCCTGTTTCGACTCAAAGAGAGCAAAATAGACGGAGGAGTGACTATTCCCTTTTTGTACTGCACTTTGTGTAACTGCCAACTGCTCTTTAATACAACAGTCACAACTCTTCCGGCTCAAATTGTCTGCTCTTCAGCCTTTTTGATTAAAGAGATGTGAGACACAGATGACCTCTTACCTCTCGTGGGCCACTGCGCTGCCTTCTTAAACATGACATCAACCCAAGCCCACACGTAATCTGTGCCTAGCGGAAACAAAGCAGAAAAATAGAACCTTCTGTTATTTGCATGTTTGTGTTTTGACTCATTCGTCTTGATTAACATATTTGATGAAATCGGTGCAAAAAAGTCAGCAGATTTCGGTTTGTCCATACCATTTGCATATTATTTGGTTATTCAGTTCTGGATTTCTTGTGCTTATTCTTCCCTGAAACTGGAACTGGAAGTTCCATTGCTTGTGGAAATGGGGATGTTGGCTGTATGTAATGGGAAGTGGATTAAACCTCAGATAAATGTGGGACTTTCTGTAAATGGCAAAATTGGCTCATATTCATCATCAGTCTATTTTAGTTGCAACTATTTGAGGATACTTTACTTTTGTGAATAAGTGCTTTTGTACCACCCAAGCAAAGAATTTCTAAGCCCAAATGTAAAATCAGCTATTAAAGCCTGGACTGAAACTAAACTATAAATGTGACCCTGGACCACAAAACCAGTCTTAAGTAGCACGGGTATATTTGTAGCAATAGCCAAAAATACATTGTATGGGTCAAAATTATCTATTTTTCTTTTATGCCAAAAATCATTAGGATATTAAGTAAAGATCATGTTCCATGAAGATATTTTGTAAATTTCACACCATAAATATATCAAAACTTAACTTAATTTCTGATTAGTAATATGCATTGCTAAGAACTTCATTTGGACAACTTTAAAGGCGATTTTCTCAGTATTCTGATTTTTTTGCACCCTCAGATTCCAGATTTTCAAATAGTTCTAATCTCGGCCAAATATTGTCCTATCCTAACAAATCATACATAAATGGAAAGCAGCTTAGTTATTCAGCTTTCAGATGATGTATAAATCTCAATTCAAAAAATTGACCCTTATGACTGGTTTTGTGGTCTAGGGTCACAAATGGATGTGCAGAATTAGATATTTTCAAAATCAACTAGTCGGTGACTTGGTTCAATGAATAGTTGACTAATTGATCTTGAGGAAAACCTGTATAATTTGGTTGCATTTTCATTAAATTGACCCAGAAAAATAACAGTTTTACAAATAAGTTTTTTTTATATGTATAATTATAACACACATATCTCGCCTTGTTGAAGGTTGGACTCAATGACTAGTTGACCAATTGGTCTTGAGGAAATCCTGTCCTGAGGTTTCTGTGAGTCAAAAAAAGATACATACATAAATTTTTACATTTTTAATTTCTAGTTCAAGTTTCATATAAAAATCTTCTTTCTGTGCTAAAAGAAAACCTAAATAAATTTGTCAACCTCACTAATTGAACGATCTCTGTGGGCAGATGTAGGGTTAGGTAAAACATGCGTGTGAGGGGCTGTGATGTTGGTGATTAAGTTAATTCCACGTGTGCTGGCCGTGTTTTGGGGCCTGTGTTAATGCAGCAGTAAACGGCACTTCCTTCATTTGCTTTAACACGCTCTCATTAGCCAGATGCCGCTGCGCACCAGGTGAGCGGAACGCCACATTTGTCTTGTTACTGCATGTTCTGATTCTCCTCAGGTCAGCCGGTCCCACATGCTCAAACACCGCTCTGGTCCTGTCGCCACAGGACGTTCCTGATGTGAGGGGAGTTGGGTTTGATGGTGATCAATCTCATATGCCGTGCTCAGCGGGTGTGCTGAATATGAATGTGCTCGTTATCTGCCGACCGGTCGCCACCTGAATTAGCGGTGGGGTTCTGGGGACCGACGGTGACATAAGTGTCCATATAAACACACGCACACACCTTTGGGGCTCTTTCTCACTCACTGTAGCATGTGGAGTGATCTTCCCAGCTCCAGAGAGTGCACTCATACATGACTAGGCAGACAGAGCTTAGGAATGATCAAGCATAGCCCTCACTTGCATCCTTATCACAAAGCCAAGCTTGTAGGCACGTATTAGGGTTTATGTGATTTTGATGTTTAAAAATTCCTAATGACCTAATGTCTGGTTAAAGCAACAACAAAATAGACAAATCCAGTTTTTGTTTTATTCAAGTAAATTCCCTACTAAGGATGTCAGAGTTGTCTCAACTTTCAAAAAATGGCATTTGGATAATTCCAAATGTTGTCCAGCATTTTAACAGAAAAAAAGGAGAGAAACAAACCAAGTAACGTTAAGAAAATTTCAAAAATACCACAGTACAAAGTACATGATGTACAAAGTAATGATGTAGCATAATTACTTTTGTTATCAGTAACACAATAATAAAACAATTTTGTGCATTATTAAATAGCTAGAATTGTCCTGTTGCACCAGACTGATGCTTAAAGGGATAGTTTACCCAAAAATGAAAATTGTCATCATTTACTCACCCTCAAGTAGTTCCAAACCTGTATGAATTTCTTTGTTCTGCTGAACACAAAGGAAGATATTTTGAAGAAAGTGTGTAACCAGGCTGTTTTGGGGCACCATTGACTTCCATAGTAGGAAAAAAAATACTATAGATGTCAATGGTGCCCCAGAACTGCTCTGTTTCCCACATTCTTCAGAATATCTTCCTTTGTGTTCAGCAGAGCAAAGACATTCTTACAGGTTTGGAACTACTTGAGGGTGAGTAAATGATGACAGAATTTTCATTTTTGGGTGAACTATCCCTTTAAGTTATCAGTCATATTTTTTTTTTTAATAATGTGACATTTTGTGACCTAATTTGACTTTTTTTTTTAATGACAAATTAATGCGGAGGCCCCCCTTATTCAAGACAGTATTCAGAGGCCCCCTCATTTGCTCCTACATATTTCCACTGGCACCTCTGTAATGATGACAAAGTTGCTCGTTTTCAAACATTTTTATTCACAGAAACTAGGATTCAAGGCTTGTCAATGATTAAAATAATTAATTGTGAATTTTTAAATTCATAATTACACTACATTTCAAGAACTGTATTTTCTTTAATAAAAGAAAACAGTTGTTGAGTGGACACTTTTTAAAAAAAAAAAAAAAAATTAAAATACATATCTGTTTACAAGTTATGCATTTAGCATGTTGTTTTATAGTTGTTGTTTTTTTGCATTTAAATAATTTAGATCAGTTTAATATTTTTTAATTATTTCAAGTCATCTTGTGGCCCTTGGAATTTTGCTGAGGCCCCTAGTGGGCCCTGGCCCCTGGTTGAGAACCACTGAATAGCACATTAATTAGCTGCTTTTTGAGTTAGACAGTTGTTGGGTAACCTGGCATCAAATTGCAATTTTTAATTGAAGATACTTTCAATACTGGCCATAACAAGATGATATCAAATGTACATGTACAAATCAGGATAACATGAAGGATAAAAATAGTCCATGACCGAAATTTTACAACTCAGTCAGTCAGAATAGAAGATAATGATTGTTTGTTATACAACCACCACACAGTCCATCATGTTACCACACAAAATGAACACCAACATTTTTCCCTTTTTGTCCAGCCAGCTGTGTCATTCCCAGTCACGCAACAAATTTTCTTAGCAGAAACTCTGTAGTGGATACATTGTCTTTCTCTCAGTCTTTTCCTGTTATTGAGTTGTTCCATCCTCTCCTCGCCGTGCAGTGCTGACTCACACTCCGTCAGTATGCCTGAGTGCTTACAGGCCATCTCTCTGTCTCTGTTGCCTCTCTCTCTGCTTCTCCTTCTTTGTCTCTCTCTCTCAACATTTGATCCAGGCTGGTCGTTGTTTTGCTTGATCATCAGAAGTTGCCCCAGTTTGCTCGTTTGCCCCAGCTTCAGTTGGACAGCTGCCCTGTTAGCATTTCCTCCTCTCCATTAGCTCTTAAACAGGGAGGGAAGTATATCTCAGACCTTGTAAAGATTGATGATGGCGGATCGGGAAAGTTGAGCCAGGTTGTTTTTGCATGGCTTTCGAAGGCTAGAGGCGAATGTTTTTTCATAAGGGTGCCTTCGTTCCAGAAGAGCAGAAAAGACCAAACAGGGCGCTTTCATCTCTTTCCCTGACTGTTACGTAATGAACCGAGCCAACACCTATTGATTTGTTTCTCTGTGTTAAGCTGATGGTTATCAGAAACAATTCCATGATGTTCTCTCTTAATGAGCGGGCTCGGTCCCGTTGCCTCACCAGTGACTTCATCTAGTAAAAAGAAGGCGAGCGCTTGGGCCGATTTTATAGTTTACACTGAGCGCTGTGATAAAGACTTTCTTTTCCTGGCGCAGCCAGTGTCGTGAAAATGCTTTCAAGCGGCTGAATGTCTATTGTGTTAGGGTAGAATATTTTGCTAGCAGTGCTTTATGTCCTTTGTAAACATGTCCATGAAAAGTGAGCTAATTGTTATGTAAGCTTGACAGCACAATAGTGGCCTGTCACAGATATTGGAAAAACAGCTAATTGGTGCACCGTAATTCTACTATTAACATAACTGTGGTCGGTCGCTATTCATACTTGGCTAAGTATGCCGCTACAGGCCTTAATTCCATCTCACCCCTGTTATCACTCATTGTGTGGAAATGGAAGGGGTGAGCTTACGGATGCTTGGCGAGTAGTGGGCGGGGTGATGGAGTGGCATTTGTGTATTGCATTGTATTGTATTGTGTATTGGTGGGGCGCATTCCCTTCAGAAACAAAGGTAAACCTCTGCATCTTCAGCGGCTCAGATGTTAGGAGTAAATGACGACTGCTATGTTCATTATTACATCCAACAACAAAACACCTCAATTGCTTAGGAGGCATTCTTGTCTATACCTGCTCTGGTGTCAAAACAATGGCGGACTGTTTACAGCTCACTCAGGGCAGGTCTATGCGAAAACGCCAGTATGCATATACAAAATCGACTGATACTAAGATAAAAAAAAAAAATCAATATGTAATATAGGCCGAGAACCAATATGGTAATGATATATTATGCATCCCTATACACATACAATCTGCTTAATTGGTTAAATATACTGCGTTTGTACAAACACATCACTAAATGTGTTAATGCTGTATGTGTTGAAGTTCAATATTTTAGTGTTAAATTGATGATTGAAGAAGATGGCAGTTGAGCAGGAGTCATCGAGGCGAGCGGTTGATGCCGCAGATGAAGAGAGGGGTTGTTTATTCATGTGAATGCTTTCAGTGTGAGCGGTGGAAAGCGTTGGTCAGGGTGTGTGACTGTGAGTGTCGAGGTGTGTCAGTGTGACTGTGTAACCGTGTGTTAGTGACATGAATGAGGCTTGTGTTACAGCCCCGGCCGAAGGAAAATAAACTCTGGCGTTCACCGACTGCTTTACAACCACCATCCAGACAGGTAGTGCACAGCCCACAACCTCACTACTTCTGTCTCTCTTTCTGTTGCTCTCTCTCTCTGTCTGTATTCTTGTCTGCCTCTTTGTCTATGTGCTTTATTAGCATAACAAATAATTGTATATTGGCATGGCCAAAGCATTTGCAGCTGAGTGGCATATAGGGAAAATATTGCAAAAACAAACATACCAGTCTGTTTAATTATGATTGATCAACATTTCATTATGGATATTCTTCATTCGTCTTATATTACTCATTTATTATAATCCAGTTTTTGTTATTTAGCTTTTTGAATTGCATTGAATTGTTAGAAAGGTTCTGTATGAATAAAGTTTGTTTGATTTATTGATTGAAAACTTTCCCCCAATTTATACATTAAAGTAAAACTCACTTAAAGTTAATTTAATAGCACTCTTAAATGTAATATTTAAAATCTCATAATTAATATCCATTTCCATTATGTACATTATAATGCCATGATGCCTAAATTCACTTTTCGATTGATTTTAGTCTTTAGTTTTTTAAGGTTTATTTATTTAAACATAATATTATTGAATTATAATAATACTGACCATTTTTCAGTATAACATGAAGGTTATTATTATGTCTTTTCTTTTTTATAATTGAATTCTGCTTTATTTTCAGCAATATATAGGTTTGTTGTGGAGAATGAATTCAAGTTTATCATTTAGATTTTTGTCAGCTTCTTTAAGAATGATTTTAGATTTTTAAACACAGCAAATATCAAGCTGAGTTTCATCGGTGTGTTAAAAAAGGACCATATTCAGTGGAATTACTCACTCTCTCTGTCTCTCATCTCTTTTAGTCTGCCTCTATTTCCCCCACACCCCCTCAATAACACTCCTACACGTCCAACTATATTCACACACATGACATGACACACAAGATATGCCATACACACACACTCAACTAGAGAAGATCAGCTTTAGTCAAACAGGTTGAAGGGTCTCGGTACACAAGGTCTGCGAGTTTATGTCTGTCCGTCTCTGTCTCTCTTCCTGTCTCTTCTCTGAATAGGTTTCTCAGTCTGTTTCTGTCCGCCGTGTATATTGTGCCCTCTGCATTCCTGCGCTGAACGTGGGCCAAACCGACTCGTCTGTGTATCCATCGCCAGCGAGCAGCCACCATAATCCACCCAGCATCAGATAATCACGCTACTCTACAACAGCCTCATTACACACGGCCTAATATCAGCCACGGATTTTAGCAGATGCAATAACAAATACTTCAAATCCATAATCCCAAGGGTAGACAAAAATCCCATTGGTAAGCATCTTAAACTAGTTTTTGTGTTTGTTTGTTTGTTTTTGTCTTATGCAGATAGCGAGAGGCATCCTGGGAATAAGGCCTGGTGGTGTTTTTTGCTCGAGTGTGAAATTCGGAGAATTTAAATCACTCTGTGAATTTCAAGGCCTCGTTTGCGGTCGTCTTCTGTTTTGAGAGACCTCTCATATCTCATTTTTGTTTTGTAAACTCCTTTGATGCCAAAGCTAATGATCCTCTTGTCATTTCTGTATCCAACAGAGAATCGTTTGTGGCTGTCTGGGAATGTCGGAGATGAATTTAAAGTGGTAAACGAGGAGAATATCATCTTGCTATAGCTTTTTCTACAAGCCAACGGGCGCTCCCAAATCGCCACCTTTTTCGAGCCACAAATGCCATTTCACCCATTCCATTATACAATATGCATCCCGCAACGGAGACCTAATTAAAGTGCGCTGGAAGGGCATAATTCTAGGCAATGCCTGCTGGGGCTTGTGAATCATGTCGGCTGCATGTGACCAAGACGCAGACTCTTTCACAGCCGCGATCACATGACTCTTCCGCTCTTTTTCAGCGGCAAGCGAGCGAATGCGAGTATATCACAAGCTGGTGTGAATTCCCACTGAGCCTCTGAATGTCCTTTAGTCTGCAGGCTAGGTTATGCTAATAAGCTCCCTCTGCCTCCCACAGTTAGATTCCCCCGGCAGAACAGAGGGTCCCGTTCGCACTCTTTTAGTCGAACCTCCTGTGAATCCCTCCAAACAGCTGATCTATCCGTTACTGATTGCTGTTTGCTCAAGCGGCGTGTGCAAATGCAAAGGTTGCGATTGATTTCTGAAAGGGATCTGGAGACCCCTGAGCCCACTGTTGAAGATACAGTCACAGGTCGACCAGAGAAGCGTCTCGAGCTTCCAAGCTCAGTCTCTAGCTGTGATTAGGTATAGGCTCCATGTTCAAGGAGAAAACTGCAATTTATGTGTACTTTAAAAAAAATAAATAAAAATCTCTTAATCCAGCGTCTACTCAAATCCCTGGCGTAATCCTCAGCAATCCCAGAGGGTTTGAGAATACTTTGTGTGTCGCTAGTGTGTCTTTATTATTAACTCTTTGTCTGCCCAGACCACTGATACTAAAGCTTCTTATGTGAGTGGTATGATATCTGCCTCAGACAGCACGCCTGATGCATATTTCATACAAACATAGAAAGCAACTTTCTCAGTCTGGCAAGATATAATCTGACTGAAGTTAGCGATGCACAGTATATGCATAATATAGCATGTTGCTTATCATCTGAATTTAATGGTTTTGGTCCATATTGGATATTTAATTAAGCTAATTTACTCTGTTTTTACATTTAGATTTCCTTTGCTGTCACCAAGTTAATCTCAACACTGTAAATGACACTGATAAACCCTAGTGAAAACTAAATATACTTAAAAGTATTTGAAATATATTTGTTGATAAATATACTGCAAATACATACAAATACAGACATATTTATGTACTTAATAAAAATACCTTGCAATTATACTTTATATATATATATATATATATATATATATATATATATATATATATTAGTAAACTGGTATACTTAAAGTCTGCTAAATCGGAACAACTAATTTTGTACTTAATGCACTTTAATTGTGTGGAAGTAGTGCTTAAGGCTGGCCGCACACTAGACGATTTTAAGGCCAATTTTAAACCCGATTTGCACCCCCGAATGATCGGGAGGTGTGGCCCGATTCACGGCTTGTCACAAGCAATTTTTTTGTCCAAAAAATCCTCTATTGTGTGGTGTCATTACGATTATTTATCTGCTCCCGATCGAGACAGAGTGCCCCCAAACTCAAATCGTAAATATCAAATGGAAATATCTTGATCGGGCTGCCTCTGACGTGATACCCGCGATAGCCAATGAGAGCGAGCAAGCGTCACCTACTGGATGTTGCGTGCTTCTACAGCTGAAACTTGGCAGCCACAAACATGCTATGAAAGCAGAGTACATCACCCATATTCTTTTCTATACTTTGTTTTTCACTGTGAAACAGAAAGTGCGCCAGCGGAGGCAGCTGGCAACGTTGATTGTCCTCTATTTGTTTTCCTTCTCAAGTCACGTTTGATCTCGTGAGTCAAGTGTGTGGGCTCGCGGTCTGGTCAAATCATCTAGCGTGTGCGTTCAGAGAATTATAAGGCTAAAAATCGGTTGAACTGTCTTCATGTCTGTGGTCTCCTATGGTTTTAAAATCATTTAAGATTTGAAAATCATCTAGTGTGCAGCCAGCTTTAGTCCAACTAAAGATATACTTTGTGCTAAAGTGGAAGTATTGCAGGAATACTTCAGGTACACTTTAAATATCTTACATTTAAAGACGGATATTATTCAGAGATCATACAATCCTCACCAATAGTGACATTAAAACACATTTTAGGCTTAATATTAAGAAATGTGCACTGTGCAATAAAGAAATACTCCAAATAGTGTTTAATTATCATTTTTATATCAGCAAGTCTTGAGTGATATGTCAGTAAATATGTAAATAAATTTGAACTATACTTAGTATGAAATAAATGCATAAATATATTACATTTTACTATGGAATATTTGGGGCCAGTAAGTTTTTTTTTTTTTTTTTTTTTTTTTTTTTTTTTTTTTTTTTTTTTTTTTTTAATTACACTTTAATTTAGCTAGCATGTATTAAATTGATCAAAATTGACTGTAAAGTCATTTATAATGTTATGGTATTAAAAATTTCTATTTCAAATCAATAATGTTCTTTTGAACTTTCTATTCATTTATGGATTTATGGAAATATTCAGCTGTGCCGTCACAAGAATAAATTACATTTTAGAATATATTACTTTAAACTGTAATAATATTTCAAGCTTTTAAACGAAACATTAACAAATTTCAGAATTAATATCCATTTTTCATGCTGTATATTACAATGTTGTGATGCCTAAATTCATTGCATTTAAAGTAGTGCTGTCAAAGTTAACGAGTTAATAATGCGTTAACGCAAATTCATTTTAACGGCACTAATTTTTTTAACGCGCGATTAACGCAGCACGTATTTTCTGTTTGACCCGTGGCCCAACCCGTGGTTAGAGAAATGGAGATGCACAGTGTTGCCAACTTAGCAACAGTGCAGACCCCTTTAGCGACTTTTTTCCCTTCAAAAAAGCGCCCAGACCTTATTTAGTTTCTGAGAATCGCCGGTACAGCCGCGCGAGCGCAAGGTCTTGCTCTCCCAGCGCGCGCACCTCTCTCTCTCTCTCTCTCTCTCTCTGTGTCTGCTCAGTTTCTGTTCAGCGCGCGGCAGCGCTTTAATTCAGTTAAACACAGATATTATGTTGCTTGCTTCTCTAATTTTACATGCAAGTATAGCCGAAATCACAGCACAGCTATTGTCTTTATCTTATGTGTATTTGATTTCATCAGACGACGGCTCGATTATCATGATTTTTTTTGTGCAGATTAACATCTTGGAAGGGAGAGCTGGTTATGTTGATCGCGTTTATGGATCGCGTTTCAGTCACTATTTCATATTCATTCCGTTGTCTGACAACAGAAACAGTAAAATATACCAATGAAAACAGTTTTATTGAGAATTTAGCTTCATCAAAATACAGTATGTGGGCACAGAGAGGCAAACAAATGTAATAAATAATAAATGCACATTTAGCATGTTCAGAAGAAGTGAGCTGCCCTGTCGTGCAAAAATGTAAACAGGTTTGTGTAAGTAAATTGCTCAGTGCAAAGAAAGAGAACTAATGGGAACCTGGTATTTCTGTTTTCGTGTCTAATAGACATGAACAAGTTCTTTGGAAAAACATCTATGACCTTTGAGACATGTCTAGTCTTCATGTTCTATGTTGACTATGGTTTCATTAATAATAAACATACATTTGCATAAAGCATCCATATTTATCCATGCCCATGTCAATTAGAGTATTAAAAACTTAAAGTATTAATTTAAGGTACATTTAGAACAAATAAAAATGTGCGATTAAATTGTGATTAATCGCAAGTTAACTCATGACAATCATGCGATTAATCGCGATTAAAAAAAAATTAATCGATTGACAGCCCTAATTTAAAGTAGTCTCAGCCTCAGACGTTACGCCCACGGACCGCTGGCTGAACGTCTGATGCATACAGCACACTTGGCTGGAAACACTTCAGGAGTTTCACAGTCGTTATCAGATTGGTTAAATTATACAGGATTTCCGGGAGATGTGTATGTCACGTTTTTTAATATTCCTTCTGGAAACAAAGATGCCATGATGCCAAAGAACCTCACCAAAGAAGAAAGCCGTCGTGTTTACAACTGTGACGATGAGCGCTTATTAGTATCCACTAAACTCTGGATTTTCAAAAGTATGTGGAATATTTAAAGTTTGCGGCATAGAATCTTTAAAATATGTCAAAGAGTTTTACACGCCGGTCTATTATTATGGCGACGTTTCCACACCCCTAAACATGACGTGGCACAAAACGAAACGTGATTGATTGCTTTACCTGTCAGTCAAATGGCCTCTTGGGCAGGTCTTGGCCATTCAAAGCAGCCAGAGTTCCCAGACCTTCTGCCATCAGTCTGAAGGTCTGGCTATGCAAGACTACATTTAAAATGACTGGTTTTCATTATTAAAGTTTTATTTTTAATGAACTTAGACAAAGTACTATAGCATATTCATTGATATGGGCTACTTGCAACTTATCCTTTCTAAGTAGGTGGTTCTTAGCGAGAACTTGGACCAGACCTTTTGTCATTTAGTCAAAGGTCTGGCTGCGAGTAGTATAACATGTGGTTGGGATCTTGGTAAAGACCCTCTCGGGTCTTTTGATTTGAGTGTGATTTGGTGGACAGGTGAATCATCTGATTATGAATCAGCCTCTCACACGGTCTGCACTTCTTCGCTTTAAGCTGCGGAGAAAGAGTCGCTTAATGTCAAGTGTCTGGTGTACAGGGACAGACCAGCCACTGAAGCACAGCTCTCAGTTCGACTTTTTCACTTTGGGGTGCCCTTTTAGAAACTCCAGAGAAGAGAAATGGGGTATCCATTTAAGGCCAAATTCACAACCTGAAAACGTTGAATAGCTAAATGAAAAGAATACTAATGAAGAGAGGGAATTGGCTTATTCTGACTTTGCTCGTGCCTTCTTCTTCTCCATAGTTGAGAGCGGATGGATGGTGCCACTGAACTGAGAGGTGTCATTTTATGGTCAATTACAATTTTAAGCTAGATTTTTAGCTTCGTTTGCCCAGTAGTCTAGTAAACTACTGGGCAAAGAGTCAATATTGAGATCTGGCTCTGGTCCCGCCATCATTTTATCATCCATTATATAAAATCATATGTTTAATTGCTTTGAAAATGTACTATTTCAGTACATTTTCATTTACATTGATTCATTTTGCAAGCACTTTTACCCAGCATGTTATTTATGCGTTATTGTAGAATTGATTAATATTTTGATTTAGATAATCGTTTCTCGTTTTAATCTTAGGAGTTTGTTGTTGTTGTTTTTCAGTTTTTGGAATTTTAGAACTTCAACTTGTTTTATTGTTCATCTGATATTTATAGTTTATTTCAGCTTTGTTTCAGTCAATGAAAATTATTTTTCATTTTCATTATTTTTGTTATTGTTTTAGTTAGCAGTAACAACACTGCTTACATTACATTATCCTTGGGAATCGAACCCAAGACCTTGACGTTGTCAGCATTATGCTGCACTTTTTAAGCTACAAAAAAACCGTCAAGGTAATAAAATGTGGTAATTTGGAGAATATGCTATAGTTTTGCCCGTTGATTTCACGCAGTATAATCGTTTCATGCTGCCCAGGCCTAGTAACAGCACAAGCACCACCAAGAACATCATGCACATGCTGATCCGCATGTACACTGATGCCTTTGAGTGTGTGCAAGAGCCTCCCAGATGATCTTGAGCTCGCTGAAAAGATCCAATTGAGACACACCACTGAGTAATGGTGACTGAAAGGCTGCCAAAGCACTGGCTCCAGGAGTCGAGCTTTGCATCTGTAATCCACCCTTGAGCCAATAGGAGGGGGCAAATAAATGACCGTAATTATCCTGAGAGCTGTTATTTGCATATCTTTGCGTCCTTTTTCTCTGACATTAGTTTTCAGTCACTTTGCCATTTCAGTTTCTATTTAGGTTGATTTAGAGTAAGTGTCGGTTACAGCCTCCGTGACATTAAGGCAGCGCAGCTCATAAAAGACGTCGCCGAGTGTGTAAGTCTTGCTGCTAATCTACCTCAGCCCGCTGTTATTGCTCTTTAACACCGAGGCAACGTGGAAGGATTGTGCCAGCCTGCCACTGTGCCCGCAGTCTGCTGCCTGACTGTGTCAGAACGGCCTACGAAACATTTTAGGGCAGTTTATGGAGGTATTAAAACGCTTCCCCTCCAAACCAGCGTAGTTAGTGTAATTAAAGTCTATGGCTGCCTCAAAGTTCCCTAATCATTCTTTTCCCTCTGGTGTGCTTGCGCTCTCTCTCTCTCTCTCTCTCTCTCTCTCTCTCTTTCTCTCTCTCTCTCTCTCTCTCTCTCTCTCT
>JAFVLL020015832.1:0-44726 GCA_021397915.2 Tor tambroides | reverse complement strand
AGTCTTTGCAACTTTACAGATCTTCTTTATGCACCAAGAGCTTGTAACAGTCCAAAGAGAAAGGAAAACTTGAAAACTCATTCTAGGACCCCTTTAAGACCTTTTTAAGACCTGCGAAAACCTTACAAAATGAAAACGAAAAATCTAAAAATAAAAACAAATTCAAAATATTAATATCTCAATGATACTAAAACGACACTGATCTACACAGCAGGTGTACAATTACAATACCAGAGAGGTCTTTAAACTGGGTGAACATCTGGGTTGTGACTGTCTCAGATACTATTTATCAGGCCCTCAGCTTCATCCAAACTTCAAAGAGCCCTGACTCAGTCGCAAATAAGACGCCCAATGACCAATTCTAACTTTAGCGTTTTCTGTACCACAGGGGAGAACGTGAAAATACTCGGTTAAGACAAACACATCCGTCCACCTCCTCCACACAGCTAGAAATGTCATCAAGCAGACCCCTGGGATCCTGTTCCAGACATGGTTGTCTCCATCTCACTGATAAATACTGCACAGACTAAACAAAAAAGAAAAAAGAAGCTGCAACGGGTCTTTCCAGTCCTCTCTCTCTCCGTCTCCACCATTACTCCCAGCCTCGAGGTACATGTGTAATCCACACTCTCCCGCCGTTCCATCTGCTGAAAGGATTTTTCCTCTGCGCTGTGGAAACAACTCCGAAGGTTACGGGCCGTGAGACTCGTGGCCCAGTGTTAACGGCGATCCATTCAGACACAACCAATTTCCACAAGCGGTGCATGCTGGGTAATTCAGGAACAGCAGAACCCACTCGCAGGTCTAAACCACGCTGCCTTTCTACATCTCAATAAAGGGGTCGCATTTCACCTCAGCCAGCCGCTCTGATTAAGAACGGATCTGTGTTGAATCAACATTTCCAGCCTGGTCCAAGAAATAGCAGGACACTAAACCACAATGTGGAATGGAATTGCTGCTGAGAACAGGGAAATTCAGAGTAAAGTGCGCCTTCCTTTCCAGGAAGAGACAGCACATGGGACTCTGAAGAGCCTTGGTCACTTCCAGAGATGTGAGATGGAAGAGATGCACAAGACAACCATGGTGTCGAGAGCCGTTGTGAGGTTCACCATGAGGAACGTTCATAAACTGCTTTAATCACTACAATGATTTGATAACAGAGTACAAAAACACATACAGTTTGCCCAAAACTGAAAACTCTATTATTGTTTATTCATCCTTATGTTATTCCAAACCTGTATGACTTTCTTTCTTCTGTGGAGTGCAATAGAATGTATTTTAAAAATGTAGGTCTTTTTGTCCACTACACAATGAAAGTCAGTGGCGACCAATTTAGTTTGACCTTCATTGTATTAACAAAAACAGTTGAAATGTCCTCCAGAATATCTTTCTTTCAGAAGAAAGTCTGTAACACTTTAGAATAGGGACCAATTCTCAATATTAACTAGTTGCTAATTAGCATGCCTATTATTAACATATTGGCTGTTTATTAGGACTTATAAGGAACAAGTTTAAAGTTAATGGTTTGTTAATAGTGAGAACTGAACCTTAAAATTAAGTGTGACCAGAAAGTCATTAAAAAAATTACTCTGAACCCCAATTAGCCTAGAACCCCATGTGGCGTAATGTTGATGACATTATGAATGTGTAACCAAAGGACTCACCTGTCTGCCATCTTGCCCCACATTAGTCTGTCCCCTCACCACTGTCCTGATGTTGTCATCCAACCGTCTGAGTAAAAGAATTATTTACAATTCCAATTGAATAAGCTGAAAACCTAAAGAACCTCCATATAATAATGCAGACCATGTCAGGGTCTAAATATGAAAAACTCACCTGATTTTAAGTCGAATGTTATTCACAACTTCATCTATATTCGCCAAAGACTACAAAAAACAAAAATTTAAAAATCAAGATTTCTAGGGGGAAAAACATCTCTATTAAAATACATCAGCTATTCTTTCATTTTATCTCTTTTAATAATCAACATCTCATTAGTCACTTCTTTATGCATGGAGAGCATAATGCCCTCTAGTGGCAAAAAATAAGAACATTTCTGCAGTAATGTAAAGCAATTATTGGTCACTTGCATCAATATGGGTGACCTAAACACAGGCGTTAAATTAGATTTATGAATTATTTGTATTATCAATGTTAACAGTATATTATAACAGTATGATGCTTCTTAAACACACAAAAAAGGTTTTGATCAATGAAGATATACATTCATCATGTTGACCACTGCTCAAGTATACTAATTCAGACTCACCTGTTCTGTTGGAAACAATGTATTAATGTACTCAACAGCATTGAAGTCGGCTCGATCCAAAGGGTCTTGGCTGGGGAAAACCTAAAACAATGAGCAGATAACATATGATATAGCCAGGACCAGAAAAGCAGGCTCAGCTGAATGAGGAATGAGGATCAGATGTTCTGTGAGTCTGAAGTGACCAACAAGCTTTTATACACTGCAGTCTGTTCAGATGGCACCTTAACAAATAGATCAAGAGATCTAGCTGTATTACTGATCTTATGCTGGACTCAGTGGAGACAGTGGAAGAATGAGTATGGCTTTACTAATCATTATATTATTAAACAACTTTGATAGACATTACTCAGGATTTTTTTTTTTTTTTTTTTGCCTGTTGCCATCAGACAGATCTGTTTATTAACTAATGCATTTCAGAGTACTTCTACTTGGACCAATAGTCAGTTTAACTATATGAAAGTGAAAAAGTGAAAGTCGTGACGTATTGTCAAGTATGGTGACCCATACTCGAAATTGGTGCTCTGCGTTTAACCCATCCAAATGCACACACACACACACACACAACAGTGAGTAGTGAACAAATGCATGCACGCGCACGCACACGCGCACGCACCTGGAGCAGTGGGCAGCCATTGCTCCAGCGCCCGGGGAGCAATTAGGGGTTCAGTGCCTTGCTCAAGGGCACTTGTGGTTTTGAGGGTGGAGAGAGCGCTGTACATTCACTCCCCCCACCTACAATTCCTGCCGGCCCGAGACTGGAACTCGCAACCTTTCGGTTACGAGTCCGACTCTCTAACCATTAGGCCACGACTTCCCCCTTGATTATAACCTATATAAATAGGTTTACATAAGAACTCTTTTAGAGATAAAACTATGTTGAGCATTTCAAAGGTTTTTAATATTTCTAGGGCTTAGACTAAGCCAGGATTAGGCCATAGTTCAATTAGGACATTTAAGTAATTTTTATAAACATGCACACCAGTAATGTTTTTTTCATAGCATCTTGAGACAAAACAAAGGCACTGATATATTTTATGATCAGTCAGTGCAAGTTTTTTTTTCAGTTGAAACAGCCAAGACTTACATTTTAGTCTAGGACTAGGCTTAAGCCTTGTCTGTGAAACCGGGGGCTAGACTATCAGCAAGCCCTTACAAGCTAAATTTTCTTAGCATTTTATAGAACATTTCCTAAAGTAGACAGACTAACAGTAGTCCATTTTAGGATTCTTAAATTGCATTACAGCGCAAAATCTTTATTTTATTCATCTTTTACACGTACTCCCTTGTTGAAAACCCTGGATGTGTCAAGGTGTCTCTTCCGTCAAATAACAAGCTAGCACTGACACATTTGCGTTTGCTGGTCTGTCGTTTTAAAACTGAAGTCAGTTTTGACAACAGCTAACGTTACCTACGTAAACTAATACGTAACATAATAAACAAACCAGACTTGACTGAAAGTGTGAGCACTAATGGAGATGTATCAAACTGGCTATTAGCATCTCTGGAGAAGACAACAGCTGACAGCTTGTGTGACACTGCATTAAAAACAAACACAACGCCAATTCATCCGAGTTACCTGCTCAATGGCCAGCTGCACTTCTGGAGTAAGGTGTAATATCGCCTCCAAATCTTCCACAAACTCTAATTCTTCATCCTCCATCATTGTGAACAGTAAACAGTCGTTTTATTTCTCTGTGCTGACGTGAATACTTCTTTACCGGTGTCGGTGCTCAGGAAAAAACATGATTCATTAGCGCCATCTGTGGCGCTGGAGACTCAACACAAAACACTGTAGAGTTGTTGAGGTTAATCTTTCTCACTTTTGATAATATTTATAAAGATGATATTTGTCTGTTTTCATAATATTGGTCTATAGAAAATCACCAACTCACGTATAGTGATATTAGATTTTAGAAAAGTATAATAGTTTTCAGATTCTGGAAACTGGGGACAATCTGAGACAGAGATGTGAGGGCAGAAGGAGCAGATTTATTATTATAAAATGGTGAGGATCAAAACTGCACAAAAAGAGAGAGAGAGAGCAAAGAAGGGTCTGATGTCTCTAATGAACCAGTTCTCTTTAATTAATGAAAAACATACAGCATACATTTGAGTCTGAACAGGTTAATGGTTTGAAATGTGAACTACTGTGCTCTATTTCTCTCTGTCAACCTAGCTTAAAGTTCAAGATTAGCTCACTGTGAATTCAAGATCCCTGCTGCTGTGTACTTTGTTTCCTAAACTGTAAATGATTGATCTAATTACTCACTGAGATTCTGTCTCAGACATGAATGAGTCCACAAAGGAGACACAAGATGCCTCAGGAGCAGCTGGACACCCTCTGCTATAAAATAAGAGAAGGACTGCATAAATGGAGGGATATTTTCACATGGTGAGTGGATGCAAACATACAGTACATACATTGGTTTCAGTAAATTTGAGACCACATTGAAAATCCGGTGGGTTTTTTTTTCTTTTTTTCTTTGCTCTGGATCTCAAATCATGCTGCATAACATGATTGTCAGGGTTCAGTGTTGTTTTAGTATTATGTATGCCCTATTGTAGAATTTTGAATTAGGTTTTTTTTTTTTTATTTAAAAAAAAAATTTAAGTTTTAGTTTTTTAAGTTAAGTTTATAATTGTTGCTATGTGCTTTGCTAATTTTTATTAGTTTTTTAAATATCTATTTAGCTCTAATTTTAATTTTTTAATTTAATTTTTTTTTCAGTTAATTGCAATTTAAGTAGTTTTTTAAGTTTGTATTTTTATCTAATATTTTTATTTTATTTTATTTCTGCTTTATTTCAATTACTGAGCAGGACATTAACTATTTTTAATAGTTAACAGTTAACAATAGCAACACTTTCAGGTTTAATATTATATTTTAAATACATTATTCTTTATATTCAGAGGACTACACTTTATAGTGCATACCAGTATGAAAACCCTCATCAAATTGTGCACAGTTATTCCAGCCAATGTTCATTACAGGCAACTATTCAAAACTTTGCTGATGGGACAAGGCCTCTCCGCACTGATCTGTGGGACTGCTGTAACATCTCAGTATCTGGCGTCCGTTTACTATCTGGATACACCCATGCTGCAGAGCTTCATTAATTACACCCTTCTGGGCATCACTTACACCGTGGCACTGATCTTCAGAAGAGGTATTTGACCATCAGCAATTTAATTACTTTCATTGAGTGTGTTTCATTCTTGTTCAGTCACTAAAGGTCTGCTACTGTTATCCATGTTTGTTTTTTTTGCCATGTAATATTCAGGTTGCCTCTCTTTTAATGTAGGTGATGGCAATATTTTGCAGATTTTAAAGACAAAATGGTGGAAGTATCTATTGTTGGGACTGACAGATGTGGAGGCAAATTACGCAGTGGTGAAAGCATATCAGTACACCACATTAACCAGCATACAGGTGACAGCTTTTTCTGGATGTGATGATATACACTGTGCTTACACTTCCACTCAAAAGTGAGGGGTTGGTAAGTTTTCTGAAAGAAGTCTGCATTTATTTGATCAGCAAAACAATATTGTGAAATACTGTTCTAATTGAAAATAACTGTCTCTATTGTAATATATTTTAAAATGTAATGAAAATGTATGAATTTTTGTACTCAGATTTACTGACCCCAAACTTTTGAACTGTAGCAAAGGTTCGGAATTTGCATTTCAAAACGTGTCACATGTAACACATTGACAAAATCAGAACCTGATTGATTAACTTTGACCTTACTGTCTGCATTTCAGCTGCTGGACTGCTTTATTATCCCGGTTTTGATGATCTTGTCCTGGTTCTTCCTGAAGACCCGCTATAGGATCGTTCACTACGTAGCTGTATGTATATGTCTGGCTGGGGTGGGAGCCATGGTGGGAGCGGATATCCTTGCAGGCCAGGACCAGGGATCTTGTGAGAAGCAAGCTGGTTCTCCAGAACATATATAAATATAGCATAAAATGTAATGTAAGTCAAACCATGACCGTTATTCATTCCTGTATCAACAACAGCAAGTGACATTCTCCTTGGTGATGGTCTGGTTCTAGTCAGCGCCACTCTGTATGCCATCTCTAATGTGTGCCAGGAATACACAGTGAAGAATCTGAGCAGGGTGGAGTTTCTGGGCATGGTCGGCCTCTTTGGTTCAATCATCAGTGCAATACAACTGTAAGCTTTGTTCAGAATTCGCTAAAAAGTAGACCTGGTCCTAAACGTCAGCACCACATCATTTGCACTGTTTCATTTTGTCGCCTACAGAGGGATTCTCGAACATAACGAAGTGTCTAAAATTCAGTGGACATGGGAAATTGGTAAAGTACGGCGATGAGAAATGAAAATCCTTTTCAGTTATGTCAATGACATCATCTGAGGTGTGATTTTTCGCCTCTCTCTCCAGCTCTTATTTTGGCTGGATACGCGCTCTGCATGTATGGCTTCTATAGCTTCATGCCTGTGGTGATAAAGATGAGCAGTGCCACAGCGGTCAATCTTTCCTTACTCACTGGAGACCTCTTCAGCCTGTTTTGTGGGCTCTTTTTGTTCCAGTACTCTGTGAGTAAAATACTTCATTGAGACGTATTTTATATTACAAAATTATTTATAAATATTATTCTTTTTTTTAAATGTAATTTGGTGATTTGCAAGAAACATTTCTTAATATTATCAATGTTAAAAACAGTTGCTGCTTAATATTTTTGTGGAAACCACATTTTGTTTAGAATTCTTTAATGAATAGAATGTTCAAAAGTGATTTATTTGAAATAGAAATCTTTCTCTCTTTTTTTAAACATTAATGTCTTTACTCTAACTTTTAATCAATTAAATGGATGCTTGCTGAATAAAAGTATTAAATTCTTTTCAAAAACAAAAGATCTCATTATCAAAACTCATTATCAAAATAAATGCTAAGTAGAAATAACAAGAAATTAAAGTAAAATGTAGGTGTTTTGCTGATGATCTCTTTAATCCTGAGCTTCAGAATCAGCATAAGTGGCAGTAGTATCTGTGTCCTTGTATTCTTATCTCAGATATTCTGGGTCATTGTGACATGGAGCTTTATATTTCTTTAATGTGTGAAGGTTTTTTGAGTCCCCTATGTCCTCAGCTTACTCTTTGACCTTCTTCACAAAAAAAAAAAAAAGATCTGAGTAATTCATTTATATACCGAATGTACAGTACACGCTTCATGTAACTCTTTTTTTTAAATTTAGATGAACTTCTTTCAGTATTTTATTTTCTACAAATGGTCCATCAGTGCTGTATAAGGTATTTCAGTCCATATTCACCTAATTTGTTCTTTTTCAGTTCTCAGGACTGTATATTGTGTCATTGGTGGTGATCTTCATTGGTTTCATCATGTTTAACACCGTCCCTACACTGAACCGAGCTCCTGCCCCGGCGTCTGACGAGGAAGGTTATGACAATCACGCTGCTGATTTTGATAACGACAGCACTCAAGGCTGTGTGGATGAGATAACCTGTGCACAAGCAGAGCGAGATCAAATCAAGAGCCAAGTGAACGAAAGGCAGTCAGCATGTGTCGTCATAAACAGTGTTAAAATGTAATGGTATCATAACTAAATTATATTTTTGCAATCATCAGGTCTGTGTTTATGCAAAGAGTTGGAGTTATCTTATTTAATGGTCTTATAATTATCTCTGAGTATTGCATGTCCCATAAAATAGATCTTTGATCTTACAGAAAAACACAGCAAAAAAGTACTGTTAAAAATACAAATTTAACTATACATATTTACAGTGGTTTCTAATGAAAGATCAAATATAATACTTAATAAAACAAATATAATACTTAGAGTTAAAGTTTAAAGAAGCACAAAGCAGCCACCACCAAATGCATAATTTATTAATTTATTTTCAATTAATTTATTGTGAGCTTCAAGGGATAGTTAACCTAAAAATGAAAATTCTGTCATTAATTATTCACCCTCATGTCGTTCAAAGCCCGTAAGACCTCCGTTCACCTTCGGAACACAAATTAAGATCATTTTGATGAAATCCGAGAGCTCTCTGACCCTCCAAAGGTCCTACCACAATCAAGACACAGAAACGTTGTAAGGACATCATTAAACCAGCCCATGTGACATCTGTGGTGCAACCTTAATTTTATGAAGCTACGAGAATACTTTTTGTGCACAAAAAAACGAAAATAACTTTATTCAACAATTCTTCTCCTCCGCATCCTCCTGGTGCATGCGCATGCTCTCCTCTGAATGTAAACAAGGTGCAGCGCATGCATCTTTTACATCAGTAGCATCACGCTCATGGATTGTTTATGTGCAGGAAAAGCACACGCAAGCGTTGTAAAAAATGAAGTCATTATTTTTGTTTTCTTTGCACACATAAAGTATTCTCGTAGCTTCATAAAATTACGGTTGAACCACTGATGTCACATGGGCTGTTTTAACGATGTCCTTACTATGTTTCTGAGCCTTGATCGTGGTAGGACCCTTGGCCTTGTTGTCTATGCAGGGTCAGAAAGCTCTCGGATTTCATCAAAAATATTATAATTTGTGTTCCGAAGATGAACGGAGGTCTTATGGGTTTGGAACGACATGAGGACTGAAGTCCTGTCCAAACTTTAAAACCACATATGAAGGGTTTGATTACATAAATCATTTCTGTTTTTGTCAGGTGTCATTTATGACATATTATTGACTGATTCAGACTGTAAGGAATCATTTTATAACCTTTATCTTGATTTCAACCAAGCCCTCTCTGCTGGATGAACAACAGGGGGTGACTGTCCGTCCCAATGAATGATGTGGTTTTGCTTTGTCATCTCATGGCATTTGTACTTTGCCAGAATGCCTTCCATTGCCAGATGCTGCTAACCTCTCATCTTACTCAGCCACCACACAACTCTGCTGTTTGTTTTCCCTTTTAGCTTTTTTCACTTGTGTAATTGGTGTAAATTTAAAAAATAAAGTACACTGTATTATACATACCTTTATTTAACCAGGAAAAAGACTCACTGAGATTAAAATCTCTTTTCCAGGAGTGTCCTGGCCAAGATAGGCAGCCGAGTTTGCATATACAAATAAACAACATAGTTACAACAAACATTACAAACCAACATATAACCAGTTAAAAACAATTACACACCGTTATGTTGCTCTCTAGATTACATAGTAAGGACTTAAAATAATTATAAGACACCAAGTTTTGTAACTTCATCTCCTTTTGGAGAAGATTCCAATCTGAGGCGGCAGCATATTTAAAAGAGGTTTTACCAAGCTCAGTTCTGACAAAGCTCACACAGAGATTATAATTTGATTGAGAACGTAATGAATGATTTCCAAACAAAGTTCTTTGTATAAAACAACATAGATAATTTGGCAAATGACCCAAAATTGCCTTATATATCAACAAGTGCCAATGCATTTTTCTCCGAATTCTCAAAGGAGGCCATGCAACTCTTTCATATAATTCACAGTGATGCGTTGTAAATTTACAGTCAGTTATAAATCTCAGAGCACCGTGGTACAAAGCATCCAAGGAAGAAAGAAGATAAGAGGGGGCATGCTGGTAAACCACATCCCCATAATCGAGAATCGGTAGAAATGTAGCAGACACTAATTTTTTCCTCACCTTAAATGGGAAACATGACTTATTTCTAAAATAAAACCCTAACTTCTTCTTTAATTTTTTACTCAGATACTTAATATGTGAACCAAAACGTAATTTGTTATCGATGATAATACCCAGATATTTGTACTCTGACACTGAGGTAACTTGGCTCCCCTGAGAAGTCTGAAGAACAATAGAATTCTCTAAAGAAGTTCTAGAATTTGAAAATAGCATACATTTCGTTTTTTCAACATTTAAAACCAACTTTAAAGCACAAAACCTGTGCTGAACAGGGATACAATAGTATCACCTGCATAGAAATGGAACCTTGCTTTATCAATATTAAAATCAAGGCAATTTATATATACACTGAATAATAATGGTCCCAGCACAGATCCTTGTGGAACTCCCTTGGCAACCTCCAAAAGATCTGACTGAACACCTTCCACCTGGACACACTGGGTTCTACCCTTTAAGTAAGCAGTGAACCATAAAATAACATGTTCTGATAGTCCTACCCACTTGACCTATCTAATAAGCCTGTTGTGATCCACAGTATCGAAGGCCTTTGATAAGTCAATAAAAAGACATGCACAATGTTGTTTATTATCTAAGGACTCCACGATGTCATTTAAAACTTTTAAGGTGGCTGTAGTAGTACTGTGTCCTTTACGGAAACCAGACTGATTACTAGACAAGATGTTATAATCATTTAAATACTGTGTCAACTGTTTATTAACTAGATTTTCCAAAATTTTTGAGAGAATACAGAGCTTTGATATACAGTGGGTACGGAAAGTATTCAGACCCCCTTAAATTTTTTCAATTTTTTTATGTTGCAGCCTGATTCTGCAATTGTTTAAATTCATTTTTTTTCTCATTAATTTATACTCCGTACCTCATAATGACAAAGTGAAAACAGGAATTTAGAAATGTCTGTAAATGTATTAAAAATAAAAAACTGAAATATCCCATTTACGTAAGTATTCAGACCCTTTGCAACAAAACTTGAAATTTAGCTCAGGTGCCTCGCATTTCTCTTGATCATTGCTGAGATGTTTCTACACCTTGATTGGAGTCCACCTGTGGTAAATTAAATTGATTGGACATGATTTGGAAAGACACCTCTCTATAAAAGACCTTACAGCTGACAATGCATATCAGAGCGAAAACCAAGCCATGAGGTCAAAGGAACTGCTTGCAGAGCTCAGAGACAGGATTGTATCAAGGCACAGATCTGGGCAAGGCTACAAAAACATTTCTGCTGCACTGAAGGATCCCAAGAGCACAGTGGCTTCCATAATTCTCAAATGAAGAAGTTTGGCATGACCAGGACTCTACCAAGAGCTGGTCGCCCAGCCAAACTGAACAATTAATGGAGAACGGCCTTGTCTAGACTGGTGACCAAGAACCTGATGGTCACTCTAGTTGAGCTCCATGATCGTATATGCAGATGGGAGAAACCTACAGAAGGACAAACATCACTGTAACACTCCTCCGATCTGGGCTTTATGGCGGTGTGGCCAAACTCAATCCTCTCCTCAGTGAAGACACATGAAAACACACATGGAATTTGCAAAAAAGCACCTAAAGACCCTCAGACTCTGAGAAACAAGATTCTCTGGTTTGATGAACCTCAATTCTAAGCATCATGTTTAAAGGAAACCAGCTCTGCTCATAATCTGCAGAGTACCATCCCAAAAGTAAAGTGTGCTGGAAGCAACCTTATGCTGTGGGGCTGTTTTTCAGAGGCAGGGACTGGGAGACTGATCAGGGTTGCGGGAAAGCTGAATGGAGCAAAGTACAAAGATATCCTCAATGAAAACCTGTTCCACAGCGCTCAGGACCTCAGACTGGGCAGAAGGTTCACCTTCCAACATGACAGTGACCCTAAGCACACAGCCAAGGCAACACAGGAGTGCCTTAGGGACAACTCTGTGAATGTCCTAGAGTAGCCCAGCCAGAGCCCTGACTTGAACCCTATCAAACATCACTGGAGAGACCTGAAAATGGCTGTCCACCGACGGTTTTTCTTTTTAATAAATTTACAGACATTTCTAAACTTCTGTTTTCACTTTGTCATTATGAGGTACAGAGTGTAGATTGAGAAAAAATGAATTTAAACAATTGTAGTGTAATTAATGCCAAAGGTGCTTCAGCTAAAGTGCGAATTAAAGGGTCTGAATGCTGTGTAATGTGATATTTCAGTTTTCTTTTTAATAAATTTACAGACATTATTAAAATTCTGTTTTCCGCTGTCATTGAGGTACGGCATGTAGATTAATGAGAAAAAAAATGAATTTAAACAATTGTAGTATCAGGCTGCAACATAAAAAAATTGAAAAAATTTAAGGGGGTCTGAATACTTTCCGTACCCACTGTAGGTCTGTAATTATCCATTGAAAAAAGATCACCCCCTTTTGACAGAGGAACAACAAATGCTGATTTCCAAATCCTAGGAATTGTATTAGTTATTAATGAGAGATTAAAAAGATATGTCAACGGAGGAGAAATAAAATCAGCCGCTAGTTTTAAAAACAAAAGAGCAATATGATCAGGACCTGGCGATTTACTCACGTTTAATTCTTTTAAAGCAGAACAAACATCAGAGAGAGTAATTTGTTGGAAAACAAACTCTCTTGTCCATAAATTACGTTCAGCTTCAAGAAATTCTAAATCAGAAATCACATCATTACTTATTGGAAATAAAGACCCTGATGCAATAAAGTGACTGTTAAAACTATTAAGCATTTGCTTTTTATCTGTAATTTTAGTGGAGTCTGTCAAAAGTATTTTATGTGAGGCAAGCAAAAATATTTTTGATGTATTTAATATATTATTTAAAATAACCTTATGACTATAGGCAATATTTAATAGTGATATAATAATTATAATTACCTACTTGGAAGATCGTTTCCACCACAGTGTTAAAAAAAAAAAAAAAAATCTGATATAAAATAGCTTTGATATAAAGATTTTTTTTTTTTAAAATAAGATTCTGATATAAACACTTAGATATAAAGTCACATTTGGGAGATAAAAATGCACACTTACCTTTTTTATTGCTTCTACTCTGATACTCTGAACCATAGGCTATTTTATTGTGTATAACTCGACAGCCCAATGTACTAATGCACGTGAACAATACACACAAGCGATAGTTTAACCCAGGGCTGCCCAAACTCGGTCCTGGAGGGCCGGTGTCCTGCAGAGTTTAGATCCAACCCCAATTAGACACACCTGAAGCAGCTAATCAAGCTCTTACCAAGCATACTAGAAACTTCCTGGCAGGTGTGTTGAGGCAAGCTGGAGCTAAACTCTGCCGGACACTGGCCCTCCAGGACCGAGTTTGGGCACCCCTGGTTTAACCCAAAATGAAAACGGTCATTATTTTATTCACCCTCACAACGTTTGTTTAGTTTAGTTCTTTAGAGCAGTGATTTTCAGTCCTGTTCCTCGGGACCCACTGCTCTGCACATTTTGCATGTCTCCCTTATCTGACACACTCATTTGAGTTCATGGAGCTCTTTCCTAATGAGCTGTTGATCTGAATCAGGTGTGTAAATTAGGGAGACATGCAAAATGTGCAGAGCTGTGGGTCCCCAGGAACAAGTTTGAAAACCACTGCTTTAGAGGTCAACACACCAGCTTGTAATTTTCAAGTAATCCCTAACACCTTGTTTAGTTGGTTCAAGGGCCTGTTTCATAAAACAAGTTTACCAAATAAGCCAGGTTTATTTCAGTTAGTCTGACTTTTTGCCAGTTGACTTGGTTCAAAATAAGTCAGACTAACTGAAATAAGCCTGGCGTATTTGGTAAACATGTTTTATGAAACAGGCCCCAGGTGAGTTTGATCTTGTTGGGAGCTAAAACCTCATTTTTATACACAAACATCACTCACAAAAATGCTTGGGCTGACTTAACTACTGAGAAACAAAAATAATCAGTTCTCGTTTTCATGTTAACTATATGGATTAACTGCCAACTGTAAGTGGTTTGCTAAAAGTTCTGTTAGAGGTTTAAGAAATATTGTACAAACCACTTAAGAATTTAAAGGGATAGGTCACACAACAATGAAAATTGTCATCATTTACTAATTTTCTCCAAAAGCTTCTTTTTTTTTTAACATGTTCCAATGTTATTTGGTTCCCAGCGTTCTTCAAAATATCTTTATGTTCTGCAGAAGAAACAAAAAGTCATACAGGTTTGAAACAAGTAAATGATGACAGTTTCATTTTTGGGTGAACTATTCTTTCACTGGCCTGTCAAGTATCCAAAAATGACTACTAAACAATAGGTAAATGTATCAAGATTTATTTTTTATTCAACATTTGTTCTTTTATTTACTTTTGCTCCTCTTACAACATAATGGACAGTTAGGTCTATACGAAGCCCCAAATTTACAGGCTATATACAATTTGAACTTTCTCCATAGGGAAAACACACTCTATATATACGCATATATATATAATATCAGTGTGGAAAGAGGTCTGAAAAGTTGCCCCAACATGTATATAACTGTACATGGTCCCAGAAACTGAAAAGAACATATTTTAAAACATTATCACTGAAACAAGAATCATCCATCTACATGCGAAAACAGCCACATCAATTAGTCTAAGAATGTATACATCCTAGTGTGAATACACAAAACTAAAACCTGACAACCAAAATAAAAAAAGTTCAATGTGTTTTCTCTCACACGCTTACAGAAGCAAAACAAATGCAGGGACTCTTGCGCAACATAATGCTAGTGTGATTGGTAAACCTGGCTTGCTCTTTTACTGGGACAACCGACAGGGATCACAGTGTTAGTTTTAAATCAAATCTCTTTGTACATACAGGCTGTGCTCTACGTGCAGAACTGTGTAGCGGTCAGTGTGGCTTGATACAAACATCTTCCCATCCATGAATCCTTCACCATCTCTCAGACTCTTACAACTCTCCTGAAGCCTAAAAGATCAGTCCACAAGGTGACATCAATCCACCTTCCAACTGCAACATTATTAGTCACTAAAACATAAAAAACAAAGCCTCTGAGAAACGCATTCACTACACAAACACACAAATGCATGTAATTTTAACACTCTGCTACATGAAAAATTAACCATGCAGTTATTTCCTGCACATATAATAACCAACATTTATCACCAGTGGCAAGATGAAGGCATTGAATGTGTTGGAATACATTCGCAATGACATCCAGAACAATGTTTGCGCTGTTGCAAACTAATGGCTATTTAACATGGTTCATACACCACTGTGCTGGATTTTAGTAGGTGGCTTTGTTAGTGAATAACTTAAAGAGTGCAGGTGCAGCAAGAGAACAATAGGGGGCGTCTGTGCAGCATTGAACAGGACTCCAGATTGACAACGTTAAAGGCACTCCTGTCAGATTCCCAAGACTCACGTGACAGTCACACAACAATAGTGTCTATGCCAGCTAGAGCACTACAGATAAATCATGTAAACTCTGTAAAAAGATCATTTCTAATAGAAACATCTCACATATACGCTCCTGGTGTCTAAATGTACAAATCAACTTCATGATTGACTACTGTACACTGCAAAAATGATTTTCTTATTCAGTATTTGTCTTGATTTCCAGTAAAAACCTAACTTTTCAACACTAAATCAACACATTTATACAATAGCAAAACAAAATGGCTTGATATATTAAGTCTTGTTTTCTAAATAAAAGTATCAAAGTTCAGTGAGTTTATGCTTATGTGAAGCAAGAAAGAAGCTTAATTGAAAGGGAAACAAGATTTTTCTTACTCCAGATATTTTTTTCTTGTTTAAAGCATAAGCTCGCTTAATTTTGATACATTTAATATCTTAATTCATCTTCCTTCTCAAGTAATTGTATCTTGCTTTAAGAATTTATAAATATTTGAAAACAAAAAACAGATATATTAAGAAAATCATTTCTCCAGTGCAATGATGATGCTACATCTTGCATCAACAATAGTGGTAAAACATGACACCAAACCGACCAGGTAAATTGATTTTAAAGCGACAGTTCACCCAAAAAAAAAAAATAAAAAAAAAATAATTCATTATTCACTTATCAAGTCGTTCCAGACTTTTACGACTTTCTTTATTCTGCAGAACACAAAAATAAGCTATTGTTTTTTTGTTTTTTTTGTCCAGACAATGAAAGTCAACAGGGTCTGTGTGGTTTTGAACCCCACTGACTTTTATTGTACTGACAAAAACAGTTCATGTTTTGCAGAAAAAGGAAAGTCATACAGGTTGGAACGACAAAACTCTCTCTTTAAGAACTGTAGGGACTTCAAGAACTGGTTCACGATTTGACACAGTACATTAAACCTGGTCTAGCGGGAGCTGAGAAGAGCATTCACATGAGGTGTGCTGTTAGTTGAGGAGTTAGTGTGAGGTATTATGGGGGCTGCCTTTTCATTAAGTCATTTACACTAGTAGTCACACATATTAGGCTGGCTGAGAGTCAATCTAGGCTGAGATCGCACCACAGTTTCATCATAATACACTCCACTAGAGCCTAAAACACATTGAGCAGCACACAAGCACTCTAGACTTTGCCTTTGCCCACACATAAAGATAAAACATCTCTTTTTGTCTTTTATTATATATCATTATATAGTAGACATTCAATAAATTTCTTTGTGAGTCCTTTAGCTTTATAGTTCGTTTGAATTCCAGTGCTGCATGTAGCGGCAGTCTCAAACGGGGCAGATCAGTCTATAAGTGTCTATACTCTATCTGGGGGTCCGTATGTCAGCGCTTCAGGCCAGCTTTAGCGTGCTGACTGGGAAGGAGGGCATGGTCACCATTGTGACTGGGTTGAGGACGGTCTGGCCCACCAGTTGAGGGTGATGGGTAACCATCTGAGCGCCCACTGGTGTCTGCTTGGCTTGCGCGTTGGTCACCGAAGTGCCGTTCATCTGGCTGTGAGAGAGCGTTTGCGCGATGTGGCTCATGACCGCCGGCTGTGTGACTGTGACGGGCTGTGGGTAGATTGCCGGAAGATGGGCGACAGTGATGTGGCTAATGGATTGAGGTCCTGGGGCCAGCTGCACCGAGCTTGAAGAGGAAGGAGCGATGTGGGCCACGTGCTTGGAGCCCGGCTGGATCACACGGTTGATGGTTTGGATGACGGAAGCGTGTGACGCCGATCCTGCGTGGGCGATGACGGAAGGCTGCAGGCTGGCCGCGGTCACTATATGGGTCTGGGCTGGAGGTAGTGTCTGTGGGGTCACCACCTGGGCGGCAGGAGCGGATGCTGGGCTGTTAGGAGCCTGTGCTGGGGTTGAGGTCAGAGCGGGAGCTGTGATTGGAGCGGCGGCAGCGATGGGGGAGAGTTGAGCTGAGGGAATGGGGGGTAAAGTCTTCGAAGGTTTGTGAGGGATGGGGATGTGCTGTGTTATGAGGGATGACACAGGACGGGACTTCTTTAAATCTGGATGAAGCACAGCAGGCACTTTGGGTAAGGCGCTGGGCGTCTCGTCTTCGATATCTTCATCAAAGTTGTCTTCACCTTCTATAGAGACAACAACAAAAAAATGGCCAGAAACTATTACTGGATTGTTTCAAGTTACAAAATAACAAGATCAAAATAAAAGCTTCTGTGGCTTTTAGTCAATTGTCATTAGCTTTGAAGCCATTTAGTGTACTTTTTACAATTTTTAGGATATATACTGCACCGTGTAAAAGTTTGGGGTGGGTAAGATTTTTTTTTAATGCTAATGTAAAGTGTATTATGATCACCAAGGCTGCATTTCCTGAAAAATATAACAAAACAATACTATGGAATATTATTATTTTTCTTTCTTTTTTCCCTTTATTTCTTTCACATTACTTTTAAATAATAATATGCTGATTTGCTGCTCAAGAAACATTTCTTATAATATAATATAATATAATACTACTTTTGTGGAAACCATTTTTTTTAAATGGTTTTTTATTTTTAAAAAAATCTTACTGACCCTAAACTTTTGATCGTTAATGTTATGCAATTAAAAATCTGTTTTGTGCCAACAATATTGATGACTTGTGTTTTTTGTACTGATTTTTGTCCAATCAATCCCTACTGACTCTCTTTTAAAAAAAGGCAATGACTGCTTGTACCAAATTTTAAACTAAGAAAATCTCAGGACAAAAATTTATCAAGTGGTTTAAAGGAGTTTTTAAGCTGTCAAAAAGCATGCTGTCAATTAGCATGGAAACCTGCAGACGAGGCCTTCTGCAGGACTAACCTGAGGCAGTGGAGGTGGAGGCCTGGTCATCATCTGGCTGGACAGTCTGTCGAAGAACACGGTCGATCTCAATCACGTCCAACCGCTGACTCAGCTCATTCTTGAGCTCGGCCAGTCTCTGCTGCAAGGCGATCTTCTCCCGCGCCAAACGCTCCATCTCATGCTCGTAGTCCTTCTCCTTCCTCTTCAGAGTCTATGAGGGGAAACGGAGAAATAATTAAGTGAGCATTTTCCACATGCACTAAGAGCTGGCAGGGAGCACTTAAAGTCTATAGTCTGCAAAATGACACAGCTGCAACAATGAAATGTCATCTTGCTGTGCAGCAAAAAGCAGGTAAGACGAATACAAGACCAGCATTCACATACACTTAGAGATGGTTGGCTTTTTCCTTAATACCCCATCTATCATTAAAGAAGTCCAGCTAAAGCAAAACAAGAACCCAACAAACCAGTAAGAGCTGCATAAACAGCTGGATGAGAAAGAACTTAAAATTAGAGGAAGATATGTTATACTGTAGGTAAATATATTCGCTAACTAGTCCATAAAAAATAACTTGCAGAATAATAAATTCAGTGATATGTTATAGATATGGGTATTGGGTAAAAAGAGACATACTATCATTACAAGATACTAATTTATGTATTATTTATTTTTAATAAAATAATTATCATTATAATGTCATACAACGTAATATCATTTAAAATTTAATATATATTTATATTAGATATGAATTTCTCTATGTATGTATGTGTGTGTGTGTGTATTTATTTATTTATTTATTTATATGTATAATTTATATCTTGCTTTACGTATAAAATAATCATCATCATAATGTAATCCAATATACTTTATATCTCATTACATATATACTTATGTTTACTCTATATAAAACAAGTATATATAAAATAGCTGGTCATCATGTCAGGGTTTATTTTGTGATGACGATCAAAAATACCTCTTACAGAGCACTGTCAAGTCTGCTTATATTAATGCAATTTCTTATAAGGAAGACATTTGGGAATTTAGACAAGTAAAAAATGTCACATGCTTCTCTGTAAGTGTGCTTGTAATCATCTATAGGCGTAGACGTCATTTTCTGCCTCTTCCTGGATGCCTCGGCCCTGCGCACACCTCCCCCACCGTCTGTTTTTACCCTGCCACTGCCACTCTGTCTTACTCACACAAACACGTGGATTACCCAAGGCATGACTGCGCCTCCCACTTCTGGGAAGGCATTCACTCACTGTGCACGAGTGCACACGCTGAGTAACCAGTGGGAGGAGCCCATGACACACGAGCTTGGCCAATCACAAGTAGACATCTGGGTAGCGTGACCGTGCTAAACAAGACTACATCTCTACCTACCCACAAAAACACACAGATACTGATCCAACTTCACAAATGAGGTAAACTGTAGATTAGAGAAATGCGAAACTCCAGACACACACACAGATAGAGTGAGAAGGGAGGGACAGAGGGCAAGACACGGCACACACTGGGCTGAGCATAAGCGACCCAGTTTCCCTGCACTGTCAGCTGACGCATGAGAAACAAACAGGCAACAAGGACACAACAGCAGCTAAGGCCCTTAAGAGGATGGATCGAGAGAGATTAAGGGGTCTGTGCACAAAGAAGGGGAACTCCACTAAACTAAAATCATGATGCTCAGTAATATATCTAACAGGGGAATAGAAACTTTAAAATAACAACAACAACAACAATAATAATAATTATAATATTTGTTAATATTTTATATTACATATTTATTTTTAATATGTATATATACATACACACATATATACATACATACATACACACACACACACACACACACATATATATATATATATATATATATATATATATATATATATATATATATATATATATATATATATATATATATATATATATATATATATATATATAGCAAAAGCTTTTACGGGTTTGGAACAACATGGGGGTAAGTGATTAATGACAAAGTTTTCATTTTGGGGTGGAGTAACCCTTTAAGTAAAGATCATGTTCCATGAAGATATTTAGTAAATTTCCTACCGTAAATATATCAAAACTTAATTTATGATTAGTAATATGCATTGCTAAAAACTTTATTTGGACAATATTAAAGGCGATTTTATCAATATTTTGATTTTTTTTTTTTGAACCCTCAGATTCCACATTTTTAAATAGTTGTATCTCAGCCATATATTATCATATCCTATGACAGGGAAACAAAGAACTTTCACATTAAAATTTTAGAAATACTTTTATGATAAAATTTTATTTATAAACAAATATACAGTGTTACAATTTTCAAAGAATATTTTACAAATACAATACATAAAATTTTGGAAAATAATTATTTTTTATAAATGTATATATTAAAATAATAAAATAAATAATTATAACTAAATCAATCAATGTATTCATAATAATAATGATACTAATGATACTAATATTAATAATAACAATAATTATATTTTATATATTATATATATTTTTATGTTACAATTATACACATTTTAATAATAATAATAATAATATCAACAATACTAACCTATAAATAACATTATTTTAATTATTTTTTATAAATGTATTTATTAAAATAAAATAAATAATAATAACTAAATCATAATCAATGTATTAATAATAATTCTACTACTACTACTACTACTCCTAATAATAATAATAACAACAACAACAACAATTATATTTTATATATTATATATTTTTAAAAATGTTACAATTATACATATTTTAATAATAATAATAATAATAATAATAATATCAACAATAATAACATATTATAAATAACATTATTTAAATGACAAGCCTGAAGTCTGGAAGCTGAGGTTCAAAATATACCTCTGTTAACATTTAAGTGATGATGCAAATGAATCACTTAATTAAGTCACTGAAAGAGACAGTTCGAACTGATTCATAAAAATGAATTTAAATTCTCTCTCTCAACATTTTCATATGTTACAAGAAAAGTAATGATCACAAAGCTGATCTAATGACATGCTCTTTAGGAAACTTAATGGTCAAATAAAGAGCACATTCAATTTACTGCGATACGTATCAGCAAAATCACTGCATATAAAACACATTTAAAGAAACCCACTACTGACACACTAACCCTCAAACAATGAGCAATGACAATGGATGCACGTATCACACAGCACCACGTGCGCTGGACAAGCATGGCCCTGAAGAAATAATAACAGCGTGGAAAAAAGATCCATGCCAGTCATTTGATATGTGTACAGGTGTGTGTAGATCGCAAGATAGAAGATAAAGGAGGACTTGCAGTTCAGCTCAGGGTCGATCAGGTCTCTGTTCTGCTGCGCACCCGTGAATAAGGACAGGTCACTGGGCCAATCGATACATGCCAATGCCACTTCCTTTCCAAAGCACAGAGTGGCCTTTCGCCTCTCAGAGGTGTCAGCGTCTTTGTCTCAGCAAATTAGATGGTGGAGTACTCGAGCGTTGTCAAGGCAACAGCTGAAAACCGTCAGTTGCTGTGGTAACAGGTACGTTGAGCGGGCAGCAGAGTGTGACAGTGTGAGCATGTGTTGTCTGCACTGGGCAGCAGCATAAAGCCTGTTTGACTGAGCACCTCTCAACAGCTCCATATATAGGTCTGGTGTGCTGGACACACGCTTTACGTAACAACACTAACAGAATGAATCAGAGCAAGTAGCATACAATCTTCAGCAAAACGTATGACCTCAGCTGATCCTTTACTTAGTCCTGCCTTTATCTTAGGCCTAACATTACTGACCAATGCCGTCTGCAAACATTTGTTCTTTTTTTAATATATACTCTACTATTTTTTAAAGTTTAGGGTTTGTAAGATTTTTTGAATGTTTTATAAGAACTCTCTTATGCTCACATGCTGCATTTATTTAATCAAAAATACAGGAAAAGAGTAATATTATTACAATTTAACATAACTGTTTGCTATTGTGGTACATTTTAAAATGTAATTTATTCCTGTGATGACAAAGCTGAATTTTCAGCATCATTTCTCCGGACTTCAGTGTCACATGATCCTTCAAAAATCATTCAAAGATGATGATTTGGTGCCCGAGAAACATTTCTTATTATTGTCAATGTTGAAAACAGTTGTGTTGCTTAATATTTTATTATAATAGTTTAATATATTACAGAAACAGTGATACATTTTTTAATTAAATATAAATAACATAATATAATTATATGAAGTCCAAAACAATAGCATTTAATTGAAACATATTTTTATATCAACATATAACATAACATGTTTGTTTACATAATATATGTGTCTGTACTGTGCATATTTGTTATGTATATATAAATACACACACATGCATTATTTTGGATGCAATTAATCACAATTAATCGTTTGACAGCACTAATATACAGACCCCAAACTTTTGAACAGCAGTATAAGTCATATTTGCATTCAGAAATGTAATTTTATGAAAAATATGGGCAAACATTGTTGCCAGGTCACTTATAACGGTGTATTAATACAGGATTATACAGGAAAAAGCTTTGCTGAATAATTTGACAATGTCTTTAAGCAAAACCAGCAGATAACAAATGCTTTGCAATAACATAATCCATCATTCCAGCCGATAATAACACCAAACAATTTTTACCGCCTTGTGAGCACATTTTAATGAAAACCAAGCAGTTTATTTCTATTGGAAGATCTGCAAAACTCAGCTGAGTTAGTAACAGTGACCAAACGGGGTGAGCTTATCAAAGAGCCAATTACAAACAAACCTCCAGTTGAAAGAAAAATAGCAATACCAGACCACATTTCTACCGCCACACAAATCTAAACCTGAATCTCAGTGCGAGCGTTTCCTAACATTACATCTGCACCCAGCAAGGGGTGGAGTGTTAAACCCAGTTAAACAAGAGCCGTCCCTGGTCTTTTTTACAAGCGTGCCCTCCTTCCCCTGGGGGGCCGGAGCATTCCTTGCTGGCTGTCTCCACCAGGCCCTCATTGCCCCCCCCTCCCACCGCTGATGAGGCATGTTGACAGCTCTCTGGTCTGTGTGCTGCATCAGGCGCAGCTCCAGCCCACAGCTGTGCATGCCTGCCTCTATTAGTCACACACACACACACACACACACACACACACACACACTCAAAGGCAGGCCTGCTCCACAAACATCCAAACCCACTGAACTCCTGATCCGCGGACTGGGGCCCCTTCACTCCCTCCCTCCAGCTTCAGCCCAGAACGGCTAAACCATCCGTTTTATTTTGGTATTTTATAGTTTAATATTTTAAATTAGATTTTAATTTAGTTTTTGTAATTTTTTTAATTAAGCTTTAGCTTTTAGTTTAACTTTTCATTTAGCAGTTCAACTTAAACTTAAAAAAATATGAGAAATAGAAACTAGCTGAAATAAAATAAGATTACATTTTTTATTTATTTTTATTTCAGTTAATTTCAAGTAATCAAAATGGTTTTATGGTTTCAGTTAACAATAATAACCCTGCTCCTGACTGAATATGAGATGCTATCACAGGAATAACAACATCTGGATGGTGTTTCAGGAGATGAATGTGAATCATTGTCGTATTCATATTCTGGAGGATATGGAGGTAAAATAAGGCCAGAGAGGAACATCCACGTGAACAGCAGCTCTCAGGGCCGACTTGAGGGATGAACTGATAGTGGCTTTAATTAGCTTTTGTAGTCGGTTTTTCACAAGCCAAGCGCATGACCTCACCCTCCCCCATCGGTTTGCTATCATCAGTTACTCACTGAAGCCCCGCCCCCTGACTGCGCACATGTGAACGTGTCGTCATGTTTATGTATATACAAGTGTGCATGCTTACGATGGATTTGCAGGAGTTAAAAATAAACTCGCATGCAGTGTTAGGATGCCCTGCGTTTACAGACTCAGTTCTGCAGAACAAAGAAGGGAGAGAAAGAGAGCCACGTTGCAGCCACGCTCTTCCTCAAAAACAAGCCCGCAGTAAAGGATATCCCATGACTCCAGTTTGAGGTGTTTGGTAACTCGGTCAGTTCAAGCACAGCTAGAAATCTCACTGGGTCTCTGGTTTTGTTGTGATGCTAAAGAGGAAGTCTTGTAGTGCAGTGTACATTTGTTTGGGGACAGAGATAGATCAACCAACATTATTTCCTTTAACTGACATTTTTTGTGACTACAAGAGCTGGGTTACACAAGGCTGTCAAATGTCAAATCTACTCATATTTACTTAGCAGGCTGCCAGACAAATGAGAAAAAAAAAGATGAGATGATATAAAAGATATCAATTCTGGCTCACTTGATTCCCTAGCAAAAATGAAACAAAAATCAGTTGAGCATATTACTCCTAAACATAACAATAACTTGTATCTGCTGAACTGTTTTCATCAGTTCATATTTGCTCACTGTATTTTTGACCAAATAATTATAGCCTTGTATAGAAGTGTATATTTAAAAAAAAAAAAAAAAAAAAAGTACTAGCCGGTCTTTAAGGGGGATATAAACATTAGGTCGGAATTAGTATTTTATAATTGCAACTGGACAGACAGTTGTTTTGAGAAAGTGCAGCTTTGTCGTTATGCTAGGCACAGGGAAAAACAGTTCATGAGGATGGACGGACGATAACAAAATGTTCCATTTAAAGCAAATGATCTACAGATGGTGCGACTCAATTGGACAGACCAAAATTAGACATGTAGAAATGTCTGCCAGCCAGGATGAGGCTGACATTTACCAAATAATACTTGTTGAATCAGCTACATTGAAATTGCAGTGGTTTGTACAAGACAAATGGGCCTTTTAGCACGCATCAGAATCATGTGATCTAATGCCACAAGGATAAACCACTAGTTTCTGTAGGGCATGATATAGATGACCAACTGACCCACATAGGTCATACTATAGTGCTGACATGCACTGCTACAGAAAGACAGGAAATGAATCAGGTGGATCTCACAGGATTCATTCTGGTTTTGCTCATCAGTCACAATCCTACTGAGACACCAGAGCAACATTAACCCAGTGCACTGATATTTATTTACTTTATGCAGCTACATCAAAACATTGTGCCAAGTACAAAAAACTGACCTTGTAGATTTCACAATCCACTACAAACCTCCTAAAAAAAAAAAATTCAATAAGATGATCTGGATTAAACAACACATCAGTCACTGGAACACAGTGCACTGCTAAGCAAAACAGGTCCTGCAAGGTTTAGGCAGCACCTAATGCGAGGGTTTCAGGGATCGAGCTCGATGAGTGTGCCGTGCTGCCGCAGGAACAACAGCTGAAGGGGGCCGTCACCGGGGGGTGACGTCACGCGGCTCTGTCTAGCCATGTGCTCGCTACTCATGTGGCACGGCAGGGAACATGATGAACGCGAGAGTGGGGGAAGGAGGAAAAAAAACATGGAGGGAGGGAGAAACAGAGGAGGAGCTCTGAGCTATTAGACAGAACTGGGAAACTCCTGAGACTCGAAGGCTAACATTTAAAGCAGCAGTCACCATAATCCACAGTTCACAACGTGTAAAGTCTGGTATTATGAGGCTAGTATAGCATGAAAAATGAATATAAATCTGCAGTTTAATAGCACGTTTGTGCATTTCAAATCAACATTTGTAAGTAATATGAAGTGTGAGTCAAAACCACAAGGACAAGTGTGACAAGTTCCTCAAGATTTTCCACGACAAGCAAATTTCTCTGAATATTCAGAGAAATGAAAGAAACGGCTTTTATTTTCTCCCCAGAGTAACAGTATGTTAGTGTTTTTTTAGTATTAGTATTAATATGTAACTGTATTTTAGTATTATATCTATATTATACTATTTAATACTTCTTGAATTATTTGAATTGAGCTTTTTTTCTGTTTTGTATTTCAGCTTTAGTTTTAATAATTTTAGTACTTTAACTTCAAATTTATTCAAAATTCAAGGCAAAATTTGTAATTTTCTTTAAAGTTTTTTTAAATTGACAGTTTTCATCTAATATTTTATTTTATTTCAATGATCATTTTAATACAGTTTTGAACTATTTTAATAGCTACACTTTACAACAGGTTTCCATTTGTTAACTACATTATTTCAAATGAATTTACAACATTATTAATCTTAGCTAACGCTAATTTCATCAATATTTTATGGGGTAACGTGAACTAACAATTAATGGTTGCATTTTTATTAACTAAAATTAAGAACGATTAATAAATGCTGTAGCAAATGTATTACTCACTGTTACCTAATGCACTCATTGTAGTCTTTTCTGTTTTAGACAACAGTAAAAACACTGGAAAATTACCTGGCATAATACAGATAAGCATGGTCTTAATCTGTCCTGTGATTAACAAATCGCTAAACAGTTCCTTCACTTTGGAAGTCAAAAAGCAGATTTGGCACGACGCCACAGGAATACGTGAATCAGGTGCCATGAAGATGAATAAAATGAAGAGTAATCTCTTCAAACAATCCTCTTAGTCAGTTCTGGGAGGAGCTGATTGGTCCGCGGACCGGAGCGCATGCAGAGGCAAACGCGTGGAGGTGAGGCGCGCGTGCCTGCCTCCGCCCATGGCCCAGCGGACGGCCTGAACACACGCTGTGCCACCGCCGCCTCCAGAGACCATCGCAAAACACACGTACACACAAACACAACACTAATCATTAAGAGAGAAGCCCCGTGATCTACAGGCACAGGCACACACTAATCTTTTAGCAGGAACAAAACAAAACAGAAAGGGAGAGGGAGAGATACTGGCTGAGAAACAGCTCAAATCACTGACTGACTAGCTTTTCTGTGAACATTCAATAAAATATACACATACGCTTCCCGCAAACCTGTCCTTCAAGAAAAACATTCAAAGACAATAATTACTAAGTGTCATTAATAATAATACATCTGGAGTGACTAACTAAAACCAGCCACACTACTAACTTAACATTTTTTACTAGCCGAGGCACTACTGCAAGCTTTGTTTGTTCCACAACTAAAATGCTACATTTCTGTTCAGTGAGCTATAAAAGCACTCGAAACACACTCCTAATGTCCTTTCAAATGTAGGCAAGTCTAATTCATTTTAATAAATGTCATGTAAACAAACTGGTTCAAAAAATAATTAGTAATTCATTAAACTCCTTCAAAGATATTACTACTATTAAATTACGAATTAAGTAATTTAAATGTATTTGTTTTGTTGAATCAGTTAATTCTGAGATTAAGTGTAAATAAAATGGTTGAAAAAGACTTGTATCATTCCACCTCCTGCGAAACATTTTAATTTAAAATTAGGGTGTTTATTAATTTTCTGTAAATTAATTAGTTAATTATTATTATTACTGAGCAGGAATTAATTAGCACAGTGGTTTAATGATGTTATTCTGACAACCTATAGTTTTTCTGTGCTAGACAAATATTGCTCAGGTTGACAATACAGTTAAATTAATGTATTTAATTTATACATTTAAAAATACATTTATGTATATTGCCTATATAGTGACTTTACATACATTTATGATGCACATAGATTTAAAATCTAGCCTGTAATTAGCTACTTTTTATAACTAATAGTATAGCTAAATACCAGCGGTGTGTAAATCTACAGTTTCAATGTAGCTTCAAAGTACTAATTACAAAAATCACAATTATGACTTTCTAAAAACAACAGATCCACATATTCAATACAAATTCGTACTCAAAAAGCTTCAACCTCCCAGTATACAGATCACATTCTGGAAAAATCATAGCAAATGGCTGGTTGTTTTCAACAGGCCATGTGCTTTAAATAAATACATCTTAAGCCTGGTTGAGCGACAGACAGCAGAGAGCGGGAAAGAGCGATAATGGGTGGGCTGGGTCGGTCTGTCAAATCCACCAATGGCTAGAAGCAAGCGGATTAAGGAGGGGGTGGGTGGCGGCGCCGGGGATCCAGTGACACGAGTTCTGTTTCCACACTGCCCTAGTTTCCTGCACGTCTTGTGCCTCGGCTAAATCAAATCCTTTGATTTGATTGGATTTCTATTTCTTCTTCTAAAGGCTCTTGCTGTAGGCGTGCACATGTGTGAATGAGGCACTGGTTTAATCAGATAGAGCATGCCTTATGATCTCGGTTTACAGACAAAGAGAAGGTGCTCTGCTCACACTGCAGGAGAGCAACTATCCATTTTCCCTCTGCAAATAAACTCGATCAGAGATGCTTAATCTCACAGCTTTAGATCAATCAAAGCAACACTGGAACTATCTCATATCTCAGATAAAAGAACTGTAACTAACAAACTGAAGACTGCATCATAGTGTGGTTTCCCTCCTGCTCTTGCATTGTTTACGTGTGTAAATATACACCTCAAGTCAAAGTCTGATGATATGGGCCGAGATACACACGTACAGCAGGCAATGAACATGTAAATGTAGATTTATCAGCGCTTACCTGAATGTATCTCAAAGCACTTCTCAGAACACTCAGATTGGAGGTCTTCTTTTCATCAACATTAGGGATGTTCTTCTTCAGGGTCTCAAAACACTCCTTTAAGTGAGCACGTCTGAGAAAAGAAGATCATTTATAACTACAAAAAAGTTATAATAAGGTTTTATGTGGTATCAGCATTTGCTTATTTATATTTATATAAACATTTATATATTATAATACACTTATGAGACAATTGAGTGCTATATTCATTTTTATCTATTAAGTATGTGAACAATAAAAATATAACAAATCAAATCAAATCAAATCACTTTTATTGTCACATCACCACAGCACATGTGCCTTGGTGAGTGAAATTCTAGGAAGCGTGCTCCAGACAGTGAAGAAACAATTTACATATAGACAATACCATTACATATCTACAGACTTATACAGATGATAGTGTGCAATATACACATACATATACACAGTACACACAGTGTACTATTAGACATACTTACAGTTAGCAATACACATTACACAGTATGTACACATTCTACATTATGTACATTATGTACAATATACATATATTATATATACCTGATATAATATATACATAACTTGATTCTATTTGTGTAATTTCTGTACCACTACTAGCAGAATCCGTTTTTGATCTATTTGTTTATTGCAAAAACTTTTTTTTGCAGATGTTACACTACTGTTCAATTTTTTTAAAGGGATGTATAATTTTATTCAGCAGAACACAGTAAATTGATCAAAGTAATATTAAAGGCATTTATACAGTAGTTCTACAAAAGATTTCCATTTCACATAAATGCTATTCTTTTGAACTTTCTATTTAACAAAGAATCCTTAACAAATGTATCACGGTTTCCACAAAAATATTAAGCAGCACAACTATTTTCAACATTGATAATAATAAGAAATGCTTCTTTAGCACCAATTCAGGATATTACAATGATTTCTGAATGGTCATGTGACACTGAAGGCTGCTGAAAATTCAGCTTTGCCATAACATGAAATTTATTTATTTATTTTTAAATATATTAAATAGAAAACACATTTTAATTTGTAATAATAATAATAATTCACAATATTACTGTTATTACTGTATTTTGATTAAATAAATGCAGCCTTTGCACGCATAAAAGACTTTTCAAAAATATTTAAAAATCCTATAAACATTTGAATGATGGTGTACATACATCACATGTATGTGTAAAAACATTGGTGAAAGGTACCTAAGTTTAGTAAACCAGCGGCAAAGACGACCTTACCTGTTTTTTTCAAGCTTATTGTGCACTTCTCTCGTTCCTGCCCTGTAAACACAGGTCGTATGTTCTTTAATAGTTAGCTCTCAAACATAATACAAACTCACATCCATAAAACCAACTATAAAAGTTTTCACATGATTCCGTTTTAAATAATGGTTAACATAGTGATGAATAACAGCTTCAAGTCTTGACTCACCCTCCAGGTCTCTTCTTGCCGTCCAAATTACGGTGGTCATCAGGTGGGCTGCCTCTGACCGCAGGGCTGGGTTGGGCTGAAGGAGGTCCATGCTGAGGGAGAAGTGCATGCTGGGAAGCTGTGACGATGGGGCCCGGGTAGGTCTGGAGCTGCTGGGCTGGTTTGGTGCCATTGGACTGACACAGTGATGTGGGCTCTGCCTTCACCTGAGACGAGATGAGGGGGCGCTGGTGCAGTGCCAGCTGGTTTGGCAGCGAGTGGGCGTCTTTTCTGGGTGGCGTGAGGTGGGGCGCTGCCGACGGGCTGAGAGCTGTGGTGGGGGGCGGGGGCAGAGCGGGTGGAGTGGAGGACACCACTGGGATGGGGATGACCGTGATGGGCATGGTGGGGGGAGGGGGAGGAGGCTGGGCTGGGGCAGGTATGTGGCGATGCTCAGGGCCGGACTCCTCCACCCAGGTCACATGGTTCATTCGAATGGGCTGAGTGTAAGAGTTAACTTCTGCTCTCCGCTTCTCCGCCTCCTGCTCACGACGCCGTCTTTCCTGAAGCTCATTCTCTTCTGTTGAAAGAAATTATTTATTACTTATCCAAATCCAGAACCTACTGGATCTTTAATGGTCCATATTGATATTAACTTGATAAATATTTATATGGAATGCATCAATATTAAAAGGCTGATAGTTATATACCAATTATTTTCATGGTATAACTGGTAACCAATGAATGAATTTTAAAATTATATACTATATTGTCTAAATAAAATTAAAATCAACAAACTAAAAATCAAATCAAACACTAAAAAATTTAAGTAATTTGAATTTAAATTTAGGCACTACAGCATTAAGCATAGTAAGAAAAATGGATATTTATTTTAAGATTTGCTTTTAAGATTATATTAAACAGAGATATTAAATTAAAAGTGTTTTGAAAGATTAAGTAAGTGTTACATGACACTACATGACAAGTGTTACAGTAATTTATGAAACGAGAATAAAAAAATTTTTAAAAGATTTTTAAAAAGATTTTATTTTATATTTTCAGTTTTCATATAATTCAAATGTAAGTTTAGTGATTTTGTTACGTGCTTTTGTCACTTTTATTAGCTTTTTATATTATATATCATTCATTTCTTAGTCTTAGTCGCTCTGTGATCTAGTAAACATTGTTGAAGGAAATGTAGAAGACTGAACTATATGTTGGACACTGCAAGTAACCTTTGACCTTAAACATATGATGTGATGACATCTCATCTAAACCGGGGCAAATAATGGAGACGGGGCAGCCACAAATCAATATGGGTCAATAAACCAGCCCAAGATTATATCTAGCTCAGAGTGATCTCTATTAATGGAGCTTTTGTGTGCGTACAGACAAATGAGTGTTACTGGTTAACAGTGGAGGGTAGAGATTACACTGTTAGAGCACATGGTGTACAGGCTTCAGGCTAAAGTTTCTCTGGCCTAAATGGAAACACGATGCTCGTCCCCCAACAACCACACTCCCTTCCTCAAGCAGGGCTGCTCCAAAACACCACAGGACGGCCTCCTGAACCTTCGCCAAACCTTCAGCATCAATTATACATGCTGTTGCACTTGACTTGACACCGTTTAAGAAATAGTAGAGACACACAAACTGCTTTTTCATTCAGAGAGGAGAACTAGAGCTTCAGCATGTGATGCACTAAAGAACTTCCACTGCTGTTCAACAGTAATGTAATGAAGGGAGCTACATTTATTTTAGGTGAAAGGATTGGTCGCGGGCTGAATTCAAGCTGAAAAACATTCAATCACTTTTTTTTTTTAGTTAAACGTTTATCCTCAGTTTAATGTGCAAACCAAGGCAACTAAAAGTAAACCATTCATAGGTTGATTTTCCTGAAAAACGTAAATGCTGTGGCATATTCAACACTACCGTGTTTGTTTGAGCAGCAACATCTGAATGTTAGAATAAAAAACCAATTGAATCTATATAAAATTAATATATACACTACAATTTAAAAGTTTGGGGTCAGTACGATTTTTTAATGTTTTTTGGAAGGTGTCTTGATCATTTATTTGATCAAAAATACAGAAAAACAGTAATATTGTTGTGAATTATTATTACAAGTTAAAACAACTGTTTTCTAATTTATTTGTATTTTAAAATGTAATTTATTCCTGTAATGCAAAGCTGAATTTTCAGCATCATTAGTGTCCCATGATCCTTCAGAAATCAGTCTAATATGCTGATTTGCTGCTCAAAAAACGCTTATAATTATCAATGGCTGAATATTTTTGTGGAAACCGTAATATATTTTTTTCAGTATTCTTTGATGAATAGAAAGTTCAAAAGAACAGCATTTATTTGAAGTAGAAATCTTTTTTATCACTTAAGTAATGACAATTTAATCCCTCCTTGCTAAACAAAAGTATTAAAAAGTAAATAAAACACTATTTTTTGTTTCATTTCATTTAGTGACAGAAATTACACTTCACCTTTAGACATCTTAAAGCCATTTTATCTACAGTAAAACAGTATAAATCGCATTAACACTGAATTCACCTGATAAACTCTTAGGCTTTGCTCAGCTAAAGTGCATTTAGATATTAGCTCGCTGTTGTGGGGTTGAAGGAGAATTATCCTGATCAGCGGTTTTATGGTTAATCCAAGTCAAGTCATTCCAAAAGCCTTCTCTATATATTACTGCTTTTATTATTCCAGCTATTTTAGCACTCACCTAGGCTATGCATAATAACAACCCGAATTGGTCAAAAATCTTAAAACGTATTACGAACATAGCACTGAAGAAAACTCAGCTTCATATCAGCCAATTAATGGCAATCAAAATATCAAAAAATGAATCATTGCACAACCTAATGCTTGCTACCAGTTTTAAAAGAATCCTCTTAACGCCCATGGAGGTAAGGAGGTCACAGGCATATGAGGTGCCCTAGATAAACTGAAAAAGACACAGGTGTGTGCGTGTGCGCTTGGAACGTCATGAATCTTATTAGGGTGAAAAGCCGGACAGCATCAAATCATGTGCGCTTAGAGGATAATGAGACTTTTAAGACAGTCATTCTTATCGTGCGTGTGTGTGTGTGTGTGTGTGTGTGTCAGCGAAGGGGGTGGTGAAAGTGCTCCAACCTAATCTCAGCCAATCACAGCGCAGCAATCCACCCCCACCAGTCACCACTATGCTATTTGAACAGCGCACGCTTCCTCCTGCTGAAAAGAGGTGCGAGGGGGTGGATGTTTAGTTCCTATGGAACCAAACAACCAATTACCAGAATACACAGGGAAGCACAATACACACGAACCAGCAAGCCTTTCAAGTGAAATGTGACTGTTCAGTCCCTTTAAATACACTCGATTCCTGACACTCTGTTAACAGCTGATTAATGACACATTATTGATATCTTTAAGTAAAAGAGGAAAAAACACCTCCCACATGCATGAACGCATATCAAGGTTCCACTTTTCTTTGAATACTTCTAATTGTGCCAGACTAGAGAAGAGAAGCTTTTTTAAACATCATTTCCCTGGACAACACCTGACTGTCTGAAGTATTTTGGTGTACTTTTTTAACAGCTATAGAGGGCAAAGGTGTAACTGCACACAGGAAATGACTGTCCACCAGCGTGCAATGCAATTTACAGCCCAGCATTACAAACTGCTGGCTGAATGCTTTCACAGAGTCACATGCTGAGTAGAATTACAGTCAGCTGTGGTGAAATATACAGAAGTGAAACTGATCGAGAAGATTTCTCTATCACAAGCTTAGACTGGATACATGTTAATAATAGAAAATCAGCTTAAAAATCAAGTATACATTTAGTAAATTCAAAAAGATATATTTCATTTCAGAATACATTTGATATATATATATATATATATATATTCCAGTCAATTGGCAACACATTTGATAAACCAATTGAAATGGAATCAGCTGGGGAAAAAGTTTTAAGTAGTAAGTTATGATCTTCGGATATGTATATAAAAGTATACAATTTGCAAATGCAATAATAAAATTAAAATATAATATTCATTCATATTCATGTCAACTTCATTCATCGTGGAAAAAGTGTGCTTGTATTTTTAGATTTACTAATGAATAGAACTTCCTTCTGAATCTTTGTAATTACATTTTAAAATAACGTGATGAAAACAATTATATTTACTTTATCATTTTTTATATTCAAATTATTAATTCTATTTATCCTCATAAATAGCTGATTATTTGATATAGACCAATCAATATCTAAACTGATCGTGACCCCCATAGTCAACAAGTTTATCATGTAAATTCTTCCTGAGAATGTTACTCTTCCAGTATTGTTTGTCAGAGCACCACGATGATCCAAAACTGCAGGAGTGTGTTATATAACTGCAGTACATTTTGGAAAAGCAAGCAGGGGGTTACTGTCCTACTTTCCCTCTGGTTGTAAAGCCCCTCCCTGCTCAGAGCAGCGCCTGGCGCGCACATGGAGCGAAAGGGGAGGGCTCTCTGTCCACGCGGATCTTACACGAGGGCGTGGTTACGGCAGAGACGTCACCGAGGCGCTTAAGGGGCGTGGCTAAGGCGGACACGTCACCGAGGCTTCAGAAAGCGCTTGTGGACGCATGCAGCGCGGGAGAGAAAACAATAGTGTGAAATAAATAAACCGTACACTACTGCGCTAAAAACACTCTACGAAAATGCAACAAAACATTAGATCCATTCACTTCTACAAAAAGGATGTAAATAAGAGCTGCGTAATGTGATACTTAGGTCATTATGTAAAGCGCAACTGAACTGGCACTCGCGCACGTACTTGTAAGCCACCGCCCTTAAAAGCAAGCAGGTATGTTTTCTTACATCGACACTGCAATAAAGTATTCAACCACGAACTATCCCAACAGTCAGAGCTGATAAACTTACGTTCTCTGCATTTTAATACAAGGCTGTCACTATCCGGAAAACACTAGTTTACTACACTAGAAAGTAAACGTAAGCATACTATACTGCAGTTTTGCACAGTCTTGGTATTATCGGCGTATTATGACATATTTCATGTCAAGCACTTCACTGATTCCTGCTATCACGTAGCTTGTGTCATCCCGTGCAACAATGCCTCATATTAACCGGCTACTACATTAGAGAGCAGCATGATTCATTAAAGTGACCCTCTGCCTGTCATAAAGGTGTATGTCCCCGTATCTTCCCTTTCTTACCACGTGCTTTCTGTTGTTGCAGGGCTTGCAATTCCAAAAACTTCGCCGCCTCTAAAAGCGTCTCGATACTCATCTCTGTTTCTTGTTATGGTCCAAAAACGAATGGAGAAATGAATTAAAAAAGCTAAATGGATAGATTCAAATGCGTCTGCTCGGGATCCAATCTTCTAGTCTATAAAAAAATAATAAAATAAAAGGAAAGACGTGACTGGATCCCCCTTGAAGTCACTCTTCCACGCACGTAGAGGAGTCACAACAAGATGGCGGGTTATTCAGTCAACATATCGGGCCATTGTACAGGCAGTTGGACTCCGCCCCCTGCACCAACGCCCCGCCCCACACACGCTGGTCTTTCAAAACACGGAGATGGCTGTGCTCTAGTAATCGAATATATTCGACGAATTACGATAAAAAACAAACTGACAGAAGGTCAGTAATACGTGTACCGCCACGTTTCTTCAATGTTGGTTAAAAAGCCCTAAGCAGAGCGCTTAAAATACAAACGTCAAATCCAGGTTTTACGCAATACACCTACATATACCACGCCTCTAGCTTATTAATAAAACATGAGATTAGAGCAGCCAATAGGAACGCAGCCATACAAGGCATGGTATCTGCTCACATGGGTGTCATTCTGCACGTTTATCACGCCAACTAAAAACGAAAATACAACCTGCAGGTCGAACTCTGGCACTGTTTCTGATTCAGCCACTATTCAAACAGAGAGTGAGTATCGATAAACTGTCCGCAGTAACATCAAAGAGCATTGTCACCATGAATCAAAACACAATATCTCTGACAAAGATGCAAAAATATTTCTGAAAGATAATATTTATTCGTGTGCTCACACACACGCACACACACACGCACACACACAAATAAATAAATACAAACACACACACACACATATATACAGTATATTGTATATGTATATATATATATATATACATACATATATGTATATATATATATGTGTGTGTGTGTGTGTATACATTTATGTGTTAGATAACACACACTGCTTTACAGCAAAACCTAAAGAATTAAGTACAAAAAGTAAAAGTTATATTTAACTAAATGTTTTTAACTAAATGCCTCCTATACTACTACATAATTACATTAATTCATAAAAATGAACCATTTACTGTGTCCAGATATGCACAACTGTTTTATGGAAATATATTAGCCACATTAATGGCAGTAAACTGTCATTTTGAGCAATAAACACCAGTTCACTCTGCTGCCCTATTTCACCCGAGATCCTGTCAAAGTACCACGGAATCTTTTTCTTTACTGCCATGATACATGTGCTGACTGAATAAAGGGTGAGTCATGTGACTGTATCCATGGTAACCGGTGAGGCAGTGTACTGCAGGACAGTAGGGAGTCTTGAAGAGAAGGAGAGAGCAGCAGAGATGGTGACACAGAGAGAAGACAGAACATTTTGAATGTTGCAGTGCATTAATTGAACAGATATCACTAAAAGTGTATGTTAAAGGGAAAAGAGTGCATAAATACACTATATTACTAATAATCCCAAAACGTTAATAAGAACATTCTGACATTTCCAGAAACGGGAGAAAAAATATAGTAACATATTTCTAAGCCTTTCGCCACTGTATCTGAACTTTCTCTGCAATTTCCCATGACTTTTGCACACGTATTCAAACCAATGTATCTGATTTCATTCAAAAGGAAAACATTACAAAAACAGCAGAAAATTTCTGTTTACGTCTCTCTGATAGAAGAAACAGCCTTCCACATGAGAACTAAAATCCTGTTGCTTTGTGGTTGACTGCTATGCACGTCAAGTCATTCTTCATTTCCTTTTAATCACTTGAGAAGGTCAAAGCAAAGGGTAAGCAAACACACTCATAAACCTTCTCTACCCTTAGACTTTCATATGACTCTCACATGCACGGAAACGGTGAATAAACTCCTGGTTCAACTTAAGAAGCTGCTCCCGGGGCAATTAGAGTAGGAGCTTGTTTACCCTGGAAAGCTTCACGTGACTCCCAGTGCAGGTTATCTGCTCGTGGTCCTCTCAATGACTGCTGCAGAGGCCGCTGCTTCCTGTTATGAAAGCCTACTCCTCTCTGGACGTTTATACTAACTCAAATTCCCTGTGAAACAACCAAAAAGGCATTCCAGAGACAGGAAATGCAAAGGAACACAACCTACTATTGAGTTATTTGGCTTTCCAAATATTTTATGGCTAAGGAATATATGGGGACAACCTTTGCCTAACATTTGTGAATGCAGGAAGCTAATGCCTCTTAAGTAAACTGGATTTTGGTTAGTTAAAATCAGGATCAAATGTTACTATTAATAAAAAAAAAAAAATAGTACAAAAATGTATTTAAAATAATATATTTTTAACATAAAAATTCAACACCAGCACCCAAGAAAGCTAAAACTATTTTAATCATATTTTTATATTTGATTTAAATTTTTATAAAATTTCTGAGAAATGCAATTTTTAAAAATCTTATTCAAAGCATATTGAAAATTATTAGTAGAAAATCTAAACAGTCTATTATAAAATGAAACCTAATTTCACTTCTAAATGCATATTACAGATCTCACTGTGAACCCAATTCATCCATGCATGTTTCATTTTTAGCAAAATTTTGGACCTCATAATGTCTTATCAAAATATCATAACCACAACTTCTGATGAAAACAACAGACTTAAGTCATCTTAAAATCAAATCAGTCCATGCCCTTCATTTTTTCTTTTTCAATAATTCATCAACAGATCTGTCTGTTCATTGCAACCTTAAGAAAATTGTGATATTATTGTTATTATATATAATTGGCAAGCATTAAAATCTACCATTAAAAAATATAAATAAAATAAATCTAAATATCTCTAAAATAAATAATAATAACCTAAATAAAATGAATGGTAACACTTTAGTAGGGACCAATTCTCACTATTAACTAGTTGCTTATTAGCATGCATATAACATATTGGCTGTTTATTATTATTTATAAAGCACATATTCTGCATGACCATATTCTACATCCTTAATCCTACCCAATATCTAAACTTAACTACCTTACTAACTATTAATGAGCAGCAAATTAGGAGTTTATTGAGGCAAAAGTAATAGTTATTGGTTTGTTAATATCGAGAACTGGACCTTAAAATAAAGTATGACCAAATTTATTTATTATTGTGCATTTAACCAAAGTGACAAAAACACTAACAACAAAAATTATTTAAAATATTTTATTACAAACGCAATAAAAATTATGATCACAACGTCGATCAGAGGCTAATAAAACATCTGTGAATGTGGAGTTGTTTAATTTGCAGCTTTATATGGTTCACAGCACTGTGGACAGTGGTAAGTGTTGAATCTGTGTTGGAAGGTGGGGAGGAAAGCTGAACGAAGCCCGTGTGGTGTTAGGTAGGTTTGGCTACCTGTCGAAAGAGAGAGTTCTTCAAACAAGTGCAGAACTGGTTCATCAGATCTTTATTCTGCCCTTCCACCCAATGCATCTCCACCACCACATCGTTCTCTTCCTCCTTCACGTTCACCAGGCACTTGAAGAGAAAGTGCTGTACCGTCTCAGGGTTTTGAGGACCGCCAGCGGCCGCCTGCTTTGGTTCGGTGGGGGACTCCATTGGGACGTCAGCACCTTTCTCTGGATCTTGCTGCTCGTTCCTCTCTTTCGCGTTGCTGCCCTCTGCTGTGGGTTCCTCTGGTGCTGGTGTTGGAGTGTCTGTGTCAGGGACAGATGGAGCGGAGGCATCTGTGCTGCAGGTGGAGGTCGGTTGTGCCCTAGGGAGCTCTCGGAGATGTCGTCCATGTTCTCGTCTCTTCTGCCGCGCGTGGACCCAGGTGTTCTCCACTGCTGTTAGGAAGAGGCTGAGCTCCGCCTCTCCACAAGGAACCCGCTTATGAAGCACCTGAAGATGAGAAGTTAAATGTTTGTATAACATTTGTATAAGCCATTGTGCCTACATTAAGCCTACAGCAAGTCGCTGTAGAACAGAGTGTCTGCTAAATAATAAACATTAAATAAAAACAACAATACTACTACTAACAACAACAACAATTATTATTATTACTACATAATTAACAAAATAATTATTTTCTTTTGTTAATTATTTATTAATAATAATAATAAGGATATCTTAAAATAATAATAGAAACAATTACTGTTGTTATTATCATTAATGGTGTTTATATAATTATTATTATTATTATTATAAGGTAATAATAATAACTAGATATGTACATTTTCTGAAGAAAATGTGAGTGGTGCTTGCCGTGTCAATACTCAGCACCGTGCAGTTATTTGGTTACTTTTTTCATGTTTTAAAAATTATTTATCATTTAACATGTTTTAGCACTTAGCTAATCAATATTAACATGTAGCTGTTCAGTGCTAGCATGTGTAGCATGTTGGAAGTCATGTTTGCTAGCATGAGTCAAAAGAGCCAAACCCCATGTCTATACGATGTTCTGATGCAGAGATGTAGCTCTTGCTAAATGGTTGCTAGGGTACTCTTTTTGGTTGTTAGGGAGTGGCTTGAAAGCTTCACAATGATCCTGCGAAACTGATTGTTTGGCTGAGTGAAATGAGCCCACCCCCATGTCTCTATGACAATACGATCCAGAGTTATGTTCGATGCTAAATTCCTATGCAAGTTACTGTAGTAGGAAATGTGTGCACGTTTTTCCTTCACTATAGTATGTCTATGGGGCAAATTTGGGGGGCTCTTGTGCCCCAGGGATACAAGTTCTACCCCATTGCGAGGTATGTTTTCACACAGCTTGCCGGCTTCAAATGTAGTGACCCACATGTTTCTACGAAATTCTCGCTCGGAGCTATGGCCTGTCAAATTTGGTCGCAATGTTAAGTCTATGGGATTTTTCGCCTGTTTTTTCACCCACTGTGCGAACATTGTACTCCAGATTGTCCATAAAAGTCATAGCACACCTCTCCTCGAAAACTCGCATGATTTGGCGCCTCTTTCAAAGGTCTATGACAAACGGTGCAGGATGAGTTACATTTTTTTGTACTGAACTTACCACTTATCCCTGATAAAATAAATGGAAACACATTGATGTCTGAAGATAAATCCTATCCTTACCTTCAGGTCTGTGAGGATCTTCTCCAGCCAGGCAGACACACTCTCTGTGGGGCTGGTGTCGGTGCAGCCGATGCTGGGCGCCTGCGTCTGGAGCTCCGCCACGGTGGGCTTCAGTACAGTGAAGGTGATGGGCTTACGGGCTTTCTCCAGCTTACGCTTCTTACAGGGGGGAGACTGAAAGAGATTTAGAAGGAAATTAGTTTTTGTTAGTTAACTTTAGTGTTTACATGTCAGTTTACACAGAAATAATTTTTTTTTTTTTTTACATTAATAGCTGCAAAATCACCTACCCATGTCAAGGAGGGATGTTTGCTACAAAACAAGGAGATCAATTTAATTCATGAATCTCAGGAGTTCTTAATATGTTTTAGCAAAGGTGGTCAATAGAGGGCAGCAAAACACAAAGATCACCTTGGCCTTCGATGAGTTCAACAACAAAACTGGCCAAGGATTCATTTTGACATTATGAGCGTTGCCATAGAAACTAATAATGAGTCTGAGGCCCTGAACAGCTCAGTGTAGTATGAGTTATCTTGTACGTAGAGTAATTTATGATGTAATGTAAACACTGAATCATGTCCTACTGAGACACAGCAGTCATATTTTGACTTCTCCAGCTCTCATCATAGTGGATTCTCACACACTGCTTCAGTCACATGTCTCTCTGCTCCTTTAACAGGGCATCTGTTGTTAGAGCAGATAAACATGACTCATCACAAGCCAACAGACCGACCCCCTCAGTACTGAAAAACACACCACACCCATCATCTACTCCATCAGAGTGGGCTGTCCTGGTCGGTCTTTGGTGACCGTTAATCATAATAGAAGATAAAACGCACAGCTAATCTGGCATCCATCACAGGATCTTACTCTACTCAACACACCATTGTTTCTGTCCTGCTGGAATAAGCAACACATTTAGCACACACTAGACCATACATCTTAACTGTCTTCCTCGTATAAGGTTAACTACATTAAGTCAATTGGATTTAGGGACAGTCAGCTAGTCATAGTGTCTGAATAACTCCCTGTGCTGAAGTTGCTGGTTCTGCCGTTTGTCAAATTTGTCATGTCTCAGCAGACAGCGGTTAAATGATATTTCACATAGGGTCACTATCATTGTCAGAGGGCACAAGCAGGAGGATGTCTCCTAAATTCTAGTATTAAAACACTTTGGTAGAAAAGACTGTCAAAGATAACTGAGATATTAAATATGTATTAATATGTTTAAACCATTCATTTGACTTTATTAAAGCTTCTTTCTGCTTTCTAAAAAACTGGAGGACAGGTTCCAGCACACAAGCAACAATTAAATTAAAAAAAAAAAAAAAACCTAATTGGGTATAATTTTATAGGGATGTTTTTTGTTTGTTTGTTTTTTTCTCATATTTATATGTATATTCGTATTTTCCTATCTGAGGTATGACTCACATGAACTGCATAAATCCAAAGTAACGAACTGCTGCTTTTTCATAAACATTAGAGATATATTTATTTCATGTGTGCATATAGCTTCTGACAGCACTGCACAAGCTAAATCTTCCTAAATTTGTAATAAGAGCCATTTATAAATCTGTTGTCAACAAAATAGAAGCCTTATTATTAAAGCTATGAAAATGAAAGTTAAATTATTATTATTATTACATATTATTTACAGGACAATTGGTTTAATTATTGATTTTTTAGAATTTATAAATACTATAATATAATACTAAATCCGATTTATTATTAGTATTATTAATACTAATAATAAATAATGATATTATTGTTGTTGTTATTAAATACTTTTTTAACAGTACAAACATTGTAGTAGTAATATATTTCTTTGATAGGTTCAATTTCTTTTCATAATTTTATTTGAATTTAAATAATACAAAGTTTGCTTAATAATAATAATAATAAATGTAAATAGAATTATTATTAAATGTAATAATAATAATCATTAACATTTATTATTATCATTATTAATCATGTTAATGATTAATTATTACATTTAATAATTATGTTTATTATTATTATTATTAATAATAATAAATATAAATAAATGGAATTCATATTAAATGTAATAATAATAATTAACATTTATTATTATTAACCATGTTAATGATTAATTACTACATTTAATAATAATTATGTTTATTGTTATTATTATTATTATTATTAATAATGACATATTGAATGGTGAAAACAAACAAACAAACAGGTTCTCTCTCTTTTGTCCTTAGCTGATTTCATGCCAGATTTTAAGATTTAACATTAAGGCGGTTCCCCATGCAGCCCAGCATACTTCAACACAAGGGGGCGCCATTTTCTGACTTTAAGTTTTCAAAGCATGACAAAATCTCATCCCAGTAAGCAAAATCTATGAACAAAAGCGGACCAAAAATTCTCATGAATACTAAAGAACCTTGTGTCCACAGTAATTCTCTGTAATGACTACATACTGCGATGAATCTAAATATGATCAGACTAGCAGCATCTGCAGTGTTTTGTCTCAGATGTACTAAGCATGATATTTTACACAGTCAAAAATGGCAAAAACGTGGCTCAGAGCATCTCTTCCCATTTGTGAAGAGCACATAATGGATGAAAACAGACGGACACACGCATCGATCCACAAGCTCCCTCTTAATTAATTTCTATCAGTCTTAATCAGAGCAATGCACTGCTTTTATCCCCTCTTCACCGTGAATTATAACCCCTCCACTCAGTCCATTATTTATCCTCCACACATTTGCTCTAAGCAGGTTGAGTAGATCCTGCATAAAACGGCTTCCGCTCTCAACACTGAGCCTCTTGATGTGTCTGGAGTGGCTTCGCTCTTAAACACGCAAAAAAAAAAAGAAAAAATATTGAGCCTTGGGATTTTAACCACGCAGAGCCTGAGCTGAAAAGGTCATTATTCAATTATTGAACACAAGCAGATGATTTCCACAGTGATCCACGGATGCTGACAACCGGCCTCATTCTGTCCTGCTTTAGTGCTGCTTCCTGCCTGGTGACCTTTGACCCCTCAGCCCCTGCCCCCCCACTGTAAATCCACTGCTTCAACAGCTTCAGATCCCGGGCATGCTTTCAGCACCACGGGGTCCTTTTCAAACCCTACCTTTTTTGTAAGAGTCTTCGCTGTACCCCCTACCTCTCATGCAATACGTTTCACGTCTGGATTGAAGATCTGACTGTCAAAGAGATTGATCTGGCTTCTGTGCGCTCTGCTAATGGGGCTCAGCTGGCTTCAGAGAAGAAGAATGGACACAGGAAGTGGAAAAACTGAAATGGGAGAGAGCGAATAAAGCACAGAAGGATGCGGTTGCCATCCAGATCTAGATGTGTCTGTATGCTGGCTGAGAGTGGAGCTGCTCGCAGACAGATATGTAGGCCAATCTTTCTGCTCAAGTGCTTGTGAGGAAAAAGGCATCTGGGACTTGGGGAATTCTCCTGAAAGACCATAACAAATCATCCTGCCGCCCCTTTCTCCATTCCCTCCACCTCTTTTCCCCTTTTATAGCCCTTCTGAAGTGCGTGACTATATGGCACAGTCACCCTGTCTGGGCAACTGTTGCTAAGAAGGAGCTGCACTGTGCCTTAGAAAGCAGGTCAAGTGTATCTGATGGAATGGGCTAAAGATGCATTATTAAAAAGAGGGCCGAGCCCAGTGAATATTCAGCAGGTGTTGCTTTCCCACACACAAATGCATCAGACAGACTGGGTGCATGGGTTATGTGAGGACTAGCAGACTCTAAACGGAGGCAAACACTCTCTACTGTCTATAAAGTAATGCAGGAAGTGCTCAGAGCTTACAGGCACAGGTACGTCATCATAGAAACTCCAAGCCAGGGCCCAGCGCATGGTCCGACCTTGACAGAACTCAGTGTGTGTTACTTTGGGCACCTGTGAAAGGACAAAAGATGATGAGGATCTCATTAGTGGTGATTCAAACACAAAATAGCCTGTGAATCTTACAAAAACTATCAAGAGAAGTCTGGGTTATATTAAAGATATCAGAAAATCATATTTTGCATAAAGAAAGGATCATTTTTAGGACTGCACTGTGACATATTCATGACAATGAAGCACATTTCTCTCACAAATTTGCATTACTTTAAAGCAAAATAAACTCACTGACATATTTTCTGTCCAGACACAATGATTTTTTAAAAATGTAAATCTTTATTAGCAATTCATTTTTATTAGCATAATTTATTTACAACAGGTATAATCCATGATATGTCTACCATTGCTTTTTACAATTAGAGTTGCACAATATATCGGTATTATATCATTTATCTGTTGATGTTACAGATTCTTTAAATTTATCAGTATTGTGGATATTGGATGTTTAATTGTTCATAATCATTTCACATATTTTTATATTTTGATTACCTTTGCCATCATTTAATGCTCATTTTAAAAAAAAATCTTTAAAAAAACCATTTATCAGACAT
>JAFVLL020015829.1:0-35096 GCA_021397915.2 Tor tambroides | reverse complement strand
GACTATTAAGGTAAAACGTGTTGCAAAAATCTCCTTTCATACAAATGTTGTAAGTCAGTTTCATATGGCAACACTAATCCAAAACGCCTTTCAATGCACATATTTTGTCTATAAACAAAGACCTAATTAAAAATGTCCTTAAAAATTCCATCAAAACTTAATTTCCAACGTTATTATGTAGCTTTACAATAGTAAACCAATACAAAATATTACAGTAATCACTTTCTTATTTCCCTGGATTTCAGTTATTCAAATCTACATTCAATACAAAGTCTTCATATCAATCAATTTTCCTTTTTCATTTTTAATTGACATTTGTAATTACTCAGATGCACACTGTAATCAATGTTTCTTATTTAGGCAAAACCTGAAGGAACTGGGACTAACAGTATTGAATGAAGAAGATCCATAATCATCCTTTTCATATAAGTGCATGAAACTATTTTAAGAATAAATAAAAGTAGGCTACTATGCTATGTAGGCTATAATAAACAGACTTATAAAGTAGGTTGTAAGTTTAGGCAAAAGATGATCTGAAATTTGATTTGACACATGCATCAGTGAATTCACTCACCTAGCCTACTTTATGCTTGCATTTGGTTATATTTACAACCAGTAGCACCATATATTAATATCATCAGCTGATCTCCAAGAATTTGTGATTTAATCAAAACTAAATTTGTAGATATATAAATCCCAATTTGCGGTGATGCAGTTTTGCGGTTATTGTGCAAACATGACAATCATGAAACCCTCTTCTTCTTGTGTTTATTTCTGTGTTACTTACCTGTTGACTCGGGCCGCCGTGAGGTGAAAGTGCCAGAAACCTGAAAGCACACGATGTTCCTCCTCGTTATATATGAAGCCCGGTCCTCCTATATATTGAACAGGGGGTGGGGCTCAGGCTGAACACCGTGTGGACGTGTAGACCCTCACTGTTGAGTGATGATTTTGTGTTTATTAAAACAACCTGCACGTCTCCCTCGTCTCAAGAATTGTGTTTTACATTTCAAACGCGTTTGGAACAATGTTGACCGGTCCAGTTTGATTTCCTTTCAATAATTAACAGCTATGTTGGAAAAGATCGGTTTTGTCAATAAACCATGATTTACTCCTCGTGTACTTGGCGTTTACGTGCAAATTTGGCTTTAGTTTCTAGATTGTTGGTTTTTGTGCTTATCAGCGCACTGGTTCCTCAGCAAAGACGATTTCGCCTCAGTGTTTATGGCGTAAAACTCTCGATGTACCTCTTTGTACAGATCTAATCTAGATTTTTAGTCCATAAACAATGGAATTACCAATTTTTATCATTTCATGTACAAGTTAACCAACCAGATACAGACTATCTGTTGGTCATGCCCGCCAACTCTGGTAAAGCTTTTTATTTGTAACAAATTAGCGAGTCAGTCGGCTAAATGTCCATCTAGAACCAGCTACAATGTTTCAAAACAGTTTAAGATGAGAAATGAATGTTCTGTTGAAAAATCCATTAATAAACGATCACAATCGTGTTTGCCTCTTTCAGTATGAAGGATACAAGAGGTAGAATCACTGTGATATTCACTACAGGGTCTTTGTGCTTTCTAGTCTTAACAAGAAATACTTGTCTTGCAACTTTTAAGGCTTATATTTAGAAGGGTCATCTCTATTTATAAGAAAAATCCGAGTCAAATTCTTACCGGCGTTTACAAATGCTACTTTTAGGTTAGTTTTGTGTTGCACCACATACATGCATAACTGAAATGGCACCTTATCACCTGAACTTTTATTAAACTTTGTAAACATTTCTTTTTAATGAGCGTCGTCAGCTCAAGGAATCTGTAGGCCTTTCTAGTAATGCACTGCTGAGAAGGGGTTTTCCAGGGAACACATTACCACTCTCATGGAAAATATCATCACAAAGGATATAAAACAAGATTTAGACCAAATTCAGGTGTTGCTTAGATTGAAATGTTTATTTCACGCGGCCGATTTTAGTTAACCAATAGAGCCACCTGCAGGACAGTGAGTGAATTACAGCTTGAACCGATTTCGCTCAATTTTTACACGGCAGCGACATCTAGCGAGAAACAAATGTAACTACAACAACCTGCATGCTTAGTAGCTTTTAAACAATTTTTTAACAGGTTTTCAGAAAACAAACATGCATTTTTATTTACTATTATGGTAATTGCTATGGAAGAGCAATTTATTGCAATTTGCTTATATTAGAGAGCATCTGTAAATTGCTGAGATGACCATTGGATATGTTATAGTGAATATATTACAAAATAATCAATACTGTACATATATATATATATATATATATATATACACATATACACACACAATCTATACCTATAAATATATCTATATATATACACGTATACACACACACACAAACAACAATGATTTTATTTTTTTCTGGACAGTTTATTTTTTTTTTATTCAAAACCATTTAAAACAAAGCATTTTAAGAGTCACTGAATATCCTTCCACGTTTGCAGAACATAACTTAATAAACAAGACAAGCTCAGAACACACAGCTCTAAAGAAATTGAAGGTTCACATTGTAAATTTATTCAACATTGTTGCCTTATTTACTTTTTTTCTCTAGTGACAATTTCATTGTAACTTCCTTTAAAAAAATAATTAAAATGAAAACACAGTATTTCTACGTTTAAATGCTAACAACATGGTGAAAACCCTTCTGAAAACAATTTACAAACACTCTTAAGCTGCCTTTTGAGAATGTTTGGTGTTTAAAATCCAAAGATTAACCAATAAAGAAAGTAAGAAAGATAAAGCAATAAAACAAACTTTAGGACAATATTCTTGCGTTTCGCCAACAGATTTAACTGTTTTGGCAAGATATAGACGGCTTGATTAAAAAATGGGATACAAATGGATATGAATGAAATATAGTAACTCCTGTCAAATCAATCAGTACATAAAAAGCAAGTCAACAAGTCAACTATAAATGTAATTCTTATTATAAAACTTGGTAAAAAATAGTTATTTCAAACTGTACAGTCACCAAGTACATAGAAGGATCAGCCACTCATTAGCTTCTCATTTGGAATCGCCCGCAGCGTCAACCTTCTGTGCCTAGAAGAAAGTGATTAAAGAAAGTCAATTCCAAAGTGGTTTGGTTGAGCAATTAGCAAACTTTACACGCTTCATTTATTAGTTGCTGTGCTAGAGCAGATATATATTGAACGAAAAGCAGAAGTATGAATTTATTTATTTCTCTTCTAACCGCTTTTCAGACCTGGTCTGCCTTGGCGTCTCCATTTTCAGCAGGGTTGCTGCCCTTCTTCCCCTTGGCTGCCTTCTGTGTGATCAACAAAAATAAACATGATTGCAGAAATAATAACAGACACCAACCTCAGCGGTTCGATGGTTAACAAGTGGGCAAGGCATTCTGTCTTCAATGGAGCAAAATTCAGCAACTAAACGGTTATGTAATACCATTGCAAAACTTTACATCCTTACCTTGGGGGCGGCTTTTTTGGCCTTTGGTTCTGGTTTAGGAGGAGCTGGTTTCTGTAAATCAATGCAGAGATATATTAGACAAAGGAAAACTTTAGCATTAATATTTTTTTATTTATTAAATAGATCCTAAAGATGATACTTACAGCAGACAACCTTGCGGAGCGTCTTGTTGGCTGTAAAAAAAATTAAGACTGAATTAATATCAATCAATGATGTAACCAAATAATCAAGATTGGGGGAACCAATATGAAATTAATATTATTATGTTTCACTTAAAAAAACAAACAAATAAAAATTGGCTATTATATTGAATGTGTCTACAATGGTTGATGTAAATTAATGTAAGCGTAACATTTTTAAAAAGTCAAACAGGATACATTTACGTAAAATGCTATGTCAATTTAACTTATGTAAAGTGATTCACACAAAAATATGTTCTGCTTTAATTTCATAAGGCTTGTAAACTGATATAAGCCAAAAATAATACTATACAAGACAGTAAAATCTAAAAATATACAAATACATAAATATAATAATAATAATATACGTATATAAGCGGACAAACCTCCTCCTTGCCTTTGGCGGCCTTCTCACCATCAATCTGCAAAAAAACAAAAACACGAAAGCGTTTTAGAAATCGAAAATAAACATAAAAAACAAAAATAACACATTCGTCGAAAAAGAAAATAAAACTAAAAAAATAGAACGTTCTTTGTAACAGTTGCGCGCCTTTACGTCATAGACGAGAAGCCGCAGTTATTTTCCATAACGGATGACTTTATTTCTGTCTTCCCGCGCATATTCAAATTCAAATCCGGGCTGTCAGTGCGCGCGGGCAAGACGGCTTCCTTTTGTTTGCCAGCATCACTACGCGCCTTTTAAACGACTGAGGGGCGATTCTCAGCGTAGTTCCTTTGCTTTCCTCACGAAACCACTGTAAATCGCACAAAAGCACGTTTGAACAGAGAAGTGAGATGTACAAAAATAACATTTACACACAGTCCAAACGCGAATAACCAGGAAAGCGCCGTCTTTAGAAGACACAGGTGCTGTAAAGATGGCAGCTTGTCGTTTAGAGTAGGCGTAATGCACATCAACAATGACAGGAGCAGCTTAAGCAACACGATAAAACAGTATAGCACAAATTATAGTTAATAAAATTGTCGTTAGGACCGAAAATACACACGCATGCAATCTTATATCAAGCCAAATGATTAACTGCGAGCTCTTTTTCATGTGAACTTCCAACACAATAACTCTCACCTGCGGTGTTAAAATGATAATATCTTATTCAATTTGAAGGATTATGTTTATATTAGCAATAGTTAACCGCAGGAGTTGAACTAGCATTGTAAAACACTCTCAAGTTCCCTCCTTTTACATTACCTAGTGATCAGGCGGGTCTTACAGGATGTTACGGATTTGTTTTTCTCGAATAATTATCGAAATATTAATGCACATTTACAGGTTACAATATTTGTCGATTTTAAAATGCCCGTGTGATTTTATTTTCAGTTAAAAGTCGGGTTTTTTGCTCATGTTTCCGTCACAGTCCGCCTGACAGTGAATATGTAAAAATCGACTGTCCGCCATTATAAAACAACCACACGATCACAGGCGATAACAGCAGCAAAAATTAATAAATAAAAACACATATGTACAAAAACCAAAATTCATGATTTCTTCAGAAATATAAAAAATAATCGCAGTGCATCCTTACCTTTCTTTTGGGCATCTTGACTGCAGAAAAACCCCGAAAAAATGTCAAAAAATCTGAATATTTTTGTATATATTGTGCTCCTGAGCAACGACACCCTGCACGCCTCACAGCGTCTCGCGTAAAATACAATAACGGCTCTATATGTTTTAATAAGTTTTTATATTGGAATTTAAGATAGAAACCGGTTTAAACCAGATTTTGCATATCCCGTGCAGTGATTGGCTGCGAGAGCGATCACGTATCGCTGGGCGTCGCTTATCTCTTAAAGCAACAATGACAGAATTCCCCGCTCAGGTTTCAGAGCTCAGACAGAAGCTGCTGCTTGTCTTGGTAAGAACGGCGCCTCTGATGGCCACAGTGGAATTACACCGGCAATTTAATACAAATAAAAGACGATTGCAGACAAAACGTGGTAGACATCGGTTAAGACACACATACGCATTATTTACATAATTTTACATGTGTGTGTATACACCTTTTTAAGAACAAGTAGCCTAAAGTACATTACGGAATAAATTGAATAGAACACAATAGCGTCTCCAAATGTAAATATCTTGTATTAGTAACGCTTCAAAGTTTGAAAATACAACTTTCAACGGATCTCCATTACTGGTTAATTAATTTACAGGTTAATCCATTTGCTGCTCTTAAACACTATAATATGGTAAAACCTTTTACTGTACCCTGTGATCACACTGTAAAAAAAGTGATGTTCTTAAGCAGTATTTATTTTTTTTGTCTTGTTTTCTAATGCAAATCTCTAAAGATGGTTGAATTTACTTGACAAGAAAAATGACAAGTCTTGTTTTATGAGGAATAGATCAAAATGAAGTGAGTTTATGATTAAAACATGAACATAACAGCTAACAGGAAGACACATTTTCATTCTCCATTGACAGATATTAAGTCTTTTTTCTAAGCATCACTTAACTTTTGTTCAATTTCTCAGAAAAGACTTCATATCTTTGTTTTGCTTCTCAAGTAAATGCATCTTAATTTAAGAATGTTTCGATATTTTTATAGGAAAAGATTTTTATTTATTTTTTGCTGTACATTTAATGCCATGACTATGAATTTAAGACTTTCTGCTCTGATTTAAGACCTTTTTAGGCCTTAATTTGTGAAAGGCTGAATTAATACCATTTTAAGAGCCACAGAAACCCTGTCTGTCTGTGTGTGTATAATATACACACACACATATATATATATATATATATATATATATAACATCCAACTTACAAAATATTTTACAGAGAAACAAATTGATTTGTATTTGTCAAAACTAATTTCAAGCAGAGGCCTTTAAATAAAAAAGGCTTTAAGATAATGAAAAAATAAATTCAGTCACCAAGTGTGTCCAAACTTTTGACTGTTACTTTAATTTACCTTTACAACATAAATGTAGTCAGTTAAAAAATTCTAGACTGTATATGCTTTTCTTTTTTTGCCCTGCCCTAAAAATGTCCTTGTCTAGATGCTCTTGCATCAAGTAAAACTTGCTCACAGGTCAGTAATATTTGATTTGGGAATGAACCATTTGTGAGGCTTCAATCAATTGGTCAAACCAGTCCACAAATCTGAGTTTGCAATCTTTATTTATATTTATCTGAAAAATAAAATGACTAAAAATTCAAGTGAGATTAATCAGATTTAACCTATTGTATTTCCAAGCATTTCTAGACCAAAAACGGGTCCATGGGGTCAATCAATCAAACAATTTATTTGAGGATTTAAGATCATTTCTATTTCAATATCAAGCATACATATCCACTGCCCCATAAAACGGGGTAAAACATCCTTCCAGATTTAAAGTATTTACAGATCAGTAAGTAAAAAAGTTCAATGCTAAGCCACAACAGCCTGGCTGCTTAAATCACTGAAGAAAGTGTCTCTCTTGTGCTGAAGGGCGTTGAGAAAGCAGCGAACCCTCTCCTCTCGGCTGGCGGTGTAGTTCAACAGTTCTTTCTGTCGACTCTGGGCATCCATGGGCTTTCCATTCCCACGATGCAGCAGGAGCTCAGCCACACAGGTGCAATCTGCTTCCATCTGCTGGAGCGCTTGGCCTTCTCTGTGCAGCTCTCGAGCTTTCTGCAACACACAACATGTGCGCTCATGGAAATATGAATGTAACGGCACTTGTGAATGGAATCAAATTCATGTTTGTGCTTTTGCATCTTTACTAAACTTGAAATAAAGTTTGGAACTTCCTAAAAGTTGTTTTCAGAAAATCATTTAAGGAAACAATAGTAGTAACATTTACAAAAACGTGCATTAAGAAACAACGGTACATGCTGTAATACAATATCCTGTGTGTTCCTGCTGAAATGTTCTAAATTAGCATGTTGCATTTTTTTATAATAAGGTCAAGCTAATCTAAGAAGTATATATGACCATGAACGGTCCAAAAAAATATTACAAAGTCAATGGGTCTCATTCACTAATAACTGCATGGTATATTTTGTATTTATATGAACAGAAGAAAAAAAAGTCTGCATATTTTTCATTAACCTTGTTTTAATGTTCATAAATTTGCCATATTGTAAATGATTATCAGTGTTTTTAAAATTGATAATAATAAGAAATGTTTCTTGAGCAGCAAATGAGCATTTTGGAATGATTTCTGAAGGATCATGTGACGCTGAAGACTGGAGTAATGATGCTGAAAATTCAGCTGCGCATCAAAGGAATAAATTACATTTTAAAATATATTCACATAAAAAAGTTTATTTTAAATTATAACACTATTTCAATATGTTACTAATTTACTGTATCTTTGAATAAATGCAGCCACTAAATGAGCAAAACATTTTTGTAAGATTTAGTTGAGACCCAGTGTCTCCAGGTAACAATGCAGCAGTTACCTAAATAAGTTGTAAATCACCATAAAACAGGATGACACAAGAGTTATGGCATACCTGGAGAGATCGATAACTCAGCTGGTACTGCAAAACAGCCTCACATAGATTCCAGAATGAATATTCCGGCCACAGGACCGACTGGAACACTAGACAGGAATATGAGGTCTGTGGAGTATAAGATAATGCAGGAATATGAAAAACATTCATCATTTCAAAGCTGCAGGGGAACGTAAATATTAAGAGCAACATGAGCTTAATGCACAATGGACAAGGCAGATAGATATCCACAGGACCGCTGCCAGACTTTCCGCTGCCACTAGTGTTGATTTGATGGGAAATCTCATTGAAAAAGGCAGTGATGGGAATTATTACAGCTCTTAAAGCAAAAGTTCACCCAAAAATGAAAATTTGCTGAAAAACGCACTCAACCTCAGGCCATCCAAGATGTAGATTAGTTAGATTTGGAGAAACGTATCATTCCATTACTTGTTCATCAATGGATGCTCTGCAGTGAATGGGTGCCGTCAGAATGAGAGTCCAAACAGCTGATAAAAACATCACAATAATCCACACCACTCCAGCCCATCAGTTAACATCTTGAGAAGTGAAAAGCTATGTGTTTATAAGAAACAAATCCCTCACTAAGGTGTTTAAACCATTGTTTCTAGCCAAACTAAAACATAACGCTTCCTCCAGTAAAAAAAGTATATCTCCTGTTGTCTCTCACGTCAAAATCCACACAAATGTTTGTTTAGAGCTGTTTTGGCTTGTAAACGGTGCTTCATCTATGCAGATTTCTCTCCTGATTCAGACTAATTGACTTTTTCTGTGGAGGAAGCGTTATTATGGATAGAGGAATCATATTGGGGCAGTCGTGGCCTAATGGTTAGAGAGTCGGGCTTGTAACCTGAAGGTCGCCGGTTCAATTCTCGCACCGGCAGGAATTGAAGGTGGGGATTGTGAATGAACAGCACTCTCACCACCTTCGATACCATGACTGAGGTGCCCTTGAGCAAGGCACCGAACCCCAAATTGCTCCCCGAGCGCTGGAACAATGGCTGCCCACTGCTCCGGGTGTGTGTTCACGGTGTGTGTGTGTGTGCATTTGTTCACTATTCACTGCTCTGTGTGTGTGCACTTGGATGGGTTAAACATTATATTATTATAGCTGGATACTGGAAGTTTAAAGTCAAAAACATCTTGATGGAATTGTTTCTTACAAATATTCAGTTTTTCTCTTCAAATGACGTTAACCGATGGACTGGAGTGGTGTGGATTATTGTGATGTTTTTATGGACTCTCATTCTGACGGCACCCATTCACTGCAGAGCATCCATTGCTGTGACAGTGATGTAATGCAACATTTCTCCAAATCTGATGAAGGAACAAACTCAACAACATCTTGGATGGCCTGAGGGTGAGCACATTTTCAGCAATTTTCATTTTTGGGTGAACTATTCCTTTATTGGCCTGACTTTATCATTTTCATCGAGAAAGACTGATTGTAATTATATACAATTACAGATTGTTCCACAGTGAATCAAACTATGAATGCCATCCAAATTCAAATTCTGTATGTCTGTGTAAGTGCTGTATTTGTATGACAAGATATTGACTAAAGAAAATCTCCATTACCTGCCACAGTAGGAAATCACTGAGACGCACTTCTCCAGACGTACGGATGAGCAGATCGGGGTTTGGAGAATTACTGCTATACAGACACTCACTGAGGAGCACCTCAGACACATCACTGACACATCACACAGAGAAGAACGATTGAAAATACATTACAGATAATAGAACAGCTCTAATTAGGAGCAAATCCTTTGTTTTCTCACCCTATGTATAGTATAAGTATGTTTTTATTTAATGCCATGTCAGCATCTTAGGCTATTTTCATTGCAAAAACAATTCAAAAAATACAAGTATAACAAATACAATAAAAACCAGCAAACAAACAAACACAAGTTAGATTACACAAGATTTTTTACATTAACATATGTCAAACTTTTTCTGGCAAAATTATACTAAACTCTTTAAGTGAGTTCACTTCATTAAAGAGTTTTCTACATACATTAAAAGCTGGACACTTATGTGAAAAGCACATATTTTATAGGGCTGGGCGATATATATCGTTCGATATATCCATGCGCATTACGTCAGTAAAGCCGGTTCTTTGATTAGCGGAAAATCTCCATCACCTGTTTTGAAATAGAGCGCCAGTTAATACACAGAGCCGTAGATCACTGACAAGCTACGCCAATTAATCACCCGCGAAAATGAACGCGGTATTGCGCAGCTTGTCAGTGATCTACGGCTCTGTGTATTAACTGGCGCTCTATTTCAAAACAGGTGATGGAGATTTCCCGCTAATCAAAGAACCGGCTTTACTGACTAAATGCGCAAAATATCGAACGATATATATCGCCCAGCCCTAATATTTTACCTGGATTTTATCAGGCCTTGCTCTACTCCCCATGCCATTTCCTTCACTGCATTTGCAATTTCATATCTTGAGGTATATGCAAAGCACACGTTCAGAAAACACCTGCATAATCAAACAGAGAAGCGGTCAACAACATAAGAGAAGGATGAAGTTCAGCAAATGCGTCAGATATAGATAAATGCTCTAAAACAGAAAGAATGGTTTTTAAATCATAAACTGCACTTCAAACATTTGGGGTCAGACTTTTTTTTTTTTTTTGAAAGAAATTCATAGTTTTATTCTGTAAGGATGCATTAAATTTACCAAAAGTAACATTTATAATATTACAAAAGTTTTCTACTTCAAATAAATGCTGTTCTTTTCTGGAGTAATGATGCTGAAAATTCAGCTCAGATCACAGAAATAAATGACATTTTATTCAAGTCTAAAAAAGATATTTTAAATTGTAATAATATTTCCCAGCCTTGGTGAGCAGAAGAGACTCATTTCAAAAACATCAACCAAAAAAAAAAAAATCTTACGGACCTCAAACTTTTGAACAGTGTTGTAAAGAATAGAGTGTACTTGTTTATTGAGTAGGGTTAGGCAATATTGCGAAAAATTATATTAATTCCAAATTTATATACAATAGAAGGAGGCTGTCAAACTAATAAAATAGCATCATGCAGTGCTTACTTGTTGTGTGCTTTAGTTGCCATCACAGATTTAGCAATAAGCTGCTGCAGATCTGTAGGCAGTAGAGTCAGATCTCCCAGCACACGAATACACACACCATGCTTCTCCAGATTCTCCCTAGGAATTAGGACAAATTCACATATGGATTGTATAGATATTTAGCCATCAAATAAGGTGAAGAGATCTTGTGCAGGAGCGACTTACTGCTCTGTCAGGAGGCGGCTGAACTTCTGTCTGGCCAGCTCCATCAGACCATCCACCTCCTCCTTGGAGCGCTTGAAGTTCTCAATGCTGAATGCATATACAGTCACCTCGTGAATGCCCAGGTTTAGGCACCAGCGGAGCGTCTATGTGAGTTTACACATTGTATATTAAGAGACTGAGCATACATATACACTGTTCAAAAGTTTGGAGTCAGTAAGATTTTTTGGAGGAAAAAAAATGACTAGTTTTATTCCTTAACTTGATCAAAAGTGTCAGTACAGACATTTATATTGTTACAAAAGATTTCTATTTCAAATAAATGCTGTTCTTTTGAACTTTCTATCCATCAAAGAATCCTGAAAAATAAAATTTATCATGGTTTCCATAAAAATATGAAGCACAACTGTTTTCCACATTGATAATCAGAAATGTGTCTTGAGCAGCAAATCAGCATATTAGAATGATTTCTGAAGGATCATGTGACACTGAAGACTGGAGTAATGATGCTGAAAAATCAGCTTTGATCACAGCAATAAATTACATTTTACAATATATTCAAACAGAAAACAAATTTTTTCACAATATTACTGTTTTTAACTGTGTTTTTGATCAAATAAACACAGCCTTGGTGAGCAAAAGAGACTTCTTTCAAAAACATTAAAAACATTTTACAGACCACAAACTTTTGAATAGTAATGCAACACAATTTCAAGACCAATGAGAAAACACAAATTACTGAAATAAAATTAACATTATATTTATTAAAAAATTCATTAAAATCTTTGAAAACATAGTTTATCCATTGATATAACTGACAGAAAAGGGAACACTTAACACTTCTGTTAATCGGTCAAGCAGTCAAATTGGCGAGATATTGGTCAATTAATTGGTCTGGCTGGTATATCAATCTGTTATTATCTGCATACTCACCTCTGCCAGTTTCTCAAAACCCTGCAAGTGGCCCTCCTGCCTCTCCACATGTGCCTTTTGGGCAAAACGCCTGTTACCATCCATGATGAAGGCCACATGTTTGGGCATAGGCCCTGCCTGAGATATAAAAAGAGTTTAAGAAAGTTATTAAGGTGTTAGATCATTATTTCAGTTCAATTTACAGTACAGATCCTCTGAAGAGCACCTTTAGGATGTTGGCAGTGAGCCTTTCTAAAAATGATAGTTCCCTCTCTCGAATCCACGACATGACAGTACTTTCTGTGAAAAAAAAGAAGTTACTGCTACAAAATGCATAGTAATGGCAAGGATTTTTATGAAATGGTTAAAACACATCTTGTACATGAGCATTTGAACCATTAAGAGGCACTTATTTTAATCAATTATTTATTCATTGCAATTTTGCCTTTGCAGTAATCTAACTATATCTTCAACTACTTATATAACTGAATAGAAGTAAATGTGATTAAATATAATTACATTAATGATTAAACGATGTTGATGTCTATGGAGCAGGGTGGTAGACAGCTATATATATATATATATATATATATATAATAACATTCTATAAAAGTAGAATTGCTGGCTCTAAATGAACACTTACAAATATATACATATTCATCAAAATTTAAATTACCCAGGTAAAATTGAAGTCTATTTCAATATAAGCTGTTTATAATTTTTAATAACTGACAGAAACTAAATCTATAATGACAGTTTACCTGAAATTGTCCACATGAGATTAATTATTTATTAAAATATCATAATGTCTGTCCTACTTCTCAATCTCTTTTGACAACATGAATAGGAAAATATATTGTAGGCAATTCACAACCGTTTTTTTCCAATTAAACCTCACCAACCTAAAAACACAGACAACTGTAACCACATCAGTAAATAAACATATTAAATTCATTTGAATGAAATATCGGATTATTTTAATAAACACATATACGTGCTTGAAGGCACGAGAGCGCGCATATTATCATAAATATCACATCATTACGATGTTAAAATAGAATGTCACTTTAATCACATTCATTAAAAGGAGGCTTTCATTCAAACAAATCGAAATCAGTTTGATTTAAAGCGTTAATACACAGCTCTTTAAGAAATCATAAAGCTCCAACTCACTGCCTGTCTGTAGGATGACGTCTTCTTCCTCCGACAGGAAATGACGACACAGAAACGCGACAGCAAACGCCAAAATAAAATAGTTTTTCCGACCAAACTATTGGTTTCGGCAAAACCTCCCTGGAATTTAAACCATGTTTAAACTAGTAATATGATTAAAAATACATTCGGCATTTCTTTTGAGTTATTTATTTATTTATTTATTTATTTATTTTATTTTGTTTTTTTTTAAATGCAAAAAAACCGTGAGGGGTGTAGAAAGCAAAGCACACCCCTCGTAAAAAAATATAAAAGTCATAAAAACAAAAAAGGGCTAAACATAAAGAAATGTACATTTGTATATGAAAACACGTTTGTTTGTTTGTTTGTTTGTTTGTTTGTTTGTTTGTTTGTTTGTTTATTCGTTTGTTTAAAATAATCTAGTATGGACGATTAAACTAGATTTTTTTTTTTGAAAATGATCGTAAAATGTTGTCTTAGTGTGTTAACATTTTAGATATTTTAACAATAGATATGGTAACAATTTACTATAGTTCTTGTATTATATTTATTATTTTAATTGTGTGATTTGTTTGCAAGACCAAGGTTACAAAAAAAGATGTGAAATTAACTTTTTAATTTTTTTTTAAAATTATAAATAGTGTCTGGTAAATGTTTTTTTTTTATTATTTCTTTTTTCTCTGAATGCATTTTGAACTAAATCTTCCAATAAATAAATAAATGTTATAAGTCTTAGTAGGGATGGGCGATATATCTCATGCGATATGCATGCGCATCTCATCAGTAAGCCGGTTCCTTGATTGGCGGTAAATATCGCGTTCATTATCGAAGGCGATTCATCTGCGATAATGAACGCAATATTGCGTAGCTTCTCAGTGATCTACGGCTCCGTGTATTAAATGCCGCTCCATTTGGAAACAGGTGGTGGAGATTTACCGCTAATCAAGGAACCGGCTTTATTGACGAGATGCGCATGCATATCGCATGAGATATATCGCCCAGCCCTAATTCTTAGTATTTTACTTATCTGTATTGAAGTCTAAATTATGGAGGGCCAAATTACTCAAAATTAAATCATTAAATAAATGTTGAAATATATAAATAAATCGTTAAATACATAATTAAATGACTAAATACATAACTAAATACATAAATAAATTCATAAATAAATAAATATTCATTCATATTCTTTCTTTCAATCATTTATTTATTTATTTGTTTGTTTGTTTGTTTAAATTATTCATTTTCATTTAATTTCATTTTCAGGGTTATGCGCTGACAACTGTAATCCTGAAAATGAAATGTGAAGGAAATAAATGAATGAATGAATGAATTATTGATTTTTTTATGCATTTATGTATATAATTATTTAAATATGTATTTAATGATTTAATTATGTATTTAAAATTTTATTTACATATTTCAACATTTATTTAATGATTTAATTTTGAGTAATGTGGCCCTCCATACTAAATATATGAGCATTACACATTTTTAATTGCACAGAATAAACAGTCTAGTTGTTTGTTTTAAGTCTAAAATTGTATTTATAATTACACATATAATAACTGTACATTTAATATGTGCGCAAAAATTAAAAGTATAAATCATATTCAAGCCAATACTAATTCTGATATTTCTTATTCAGTGGCTTTCATTAGAGTTGACATTTGACAAGGACGTTTTTCTGTCAGTGTTTTTGTTGAAGGTCATCTGGTGCATTAAATAAGTTTAGGAAGCTGTTTCGCACACCGCTAGACTGAAATAAAAAGGGTCCAGCATGTAGCCTAGTATATAGCGTGTAGTATGCAGTATGCTTGTAGTCTATTGGGATTTTCAAGCGCACGCTAGAGGGCGAGCACAAAACAGACCAGCTACAGTCAAGAATCTCAGCAGTGGGAGGAGGAGGAGAAGAAGAAGAAGAAGACGAAGAAGGGCTCTCGGTCTGTGGGGGGTGGCGGAGGGGTCGAGCGTTTTTGTTCCGCTGGTGGATCCTGCTTAAACGGTGAGCAGGAGGCACAACAACCCAAACCAGAGCAGCCCGACCCGGAAAGAGCTTGGAGGAGCGGGTCGTTACGGATTGGAACTAAGGCGCTTTTGTTTCTCCCTCAGCTCCTGCGGGTTTGGGGGCTCCAGCAGCGGCGGCGGAGACGATCCCGCTCGCCCAGGGAAGGAGGCTGGAAGTCGGGGACGCTTCCAGCCTGCAGGGCCGGGCGCCGTGGCGATTGAGCATCTGGAATTTGGTGAACCCTTTGGGGCTCAGTGGATGGGATGGAGCCGGGACCATCTGGCGCTGGTGGGTTCGGATCTTATAAGTTGTTTCGAATGTTCGAATGTTTCCGCGTGATATTATTGCCACACATTGTAACATTCCATAATGACACATTGTGACATTCTCTAAGGATACATTGTAACATTCCACAAGAACCATTGTAACAGTCTTTTAGAATGTTCACTACTAGGTGATACCTGGAAGTTAATGTAAAGGTGTAGGATCGTTTATATGTGCTTAAGGGGAAAATAATGCAGGGAAGCAGGGAGATTGTCCCAGGTCAGGGGTCGTGGGAAGACATGAGGTTGAAGCCCGCCTTCAGCAGATGCTGCAGGGGAAAGTGACCCCCAGGGGTCTTTATTGATCCTGCTAAAATGTGGCTCAGTCCAGTGTTACCAATTTCACTTCCATTAACAGTATAAATGCACGAGACTCTGCGGCATACGACCAGATAAATTTATATTAGGAGGGATAAAAGCTGCCTGGCTGCTGCTGTGGGTTTTGGGAATATGATTTGATTTAATTTTACAAACATTTAGTGGATAAATTATGAACTGTTTCAAAGGATGTCTTTAAATGCAGATAAAGAAAATTGTCAGTTTGACCTAAAGTTGCATGGTTAAAATGATTTCTGATTATGGAAAATAAGAAGCCATGTAAAATTCTAGTTAAAAAAAAAAATCCTGCTCATTGTTTTTGTGTTCCATTTCACAATTTTTGATGTTAAAGTGTTTACTTGGAGATCAGACTTTCAGATTTAAATCTGAGCACGACAACATTTACAAATTAACTTTTTTTTTTTTTTTTTTTGCATTGAATTGTTTGTTTGAGCATCACAACACCGAAACATTGACTCAATCAGTGCTGTGAGTTTGGGGCGGGACTATCTGTTGCTCTGACCAATGGCGGATGGGCAGGATTGTTTGAGAAACCTGTTTGAAACTATTATTATTTTTGCAAACTTTCACTTTTTACAAACTAATATTTTCTGAGGCACTTTTGTCATTGCGATAGCTCTCTTTTAGTCAATAGTTTTGGTTGCGTACATATATCAGACTCCCTGGTCATGAAAAGCCCACATTGCCAGAGCAAAACGTGTTGATGTAGTTGTTTGTGTGACTCTGAGGGTGGCCTTTATTAATGAGTGGCAGGGGAAGGGTCACAGGGGCTGTGCGTTGGCCAGGTGGCGTCTCTGTGGATCTTGCACACTTCAGTGCGTTATGCTCTTGAGCCCTCAATAGCAGGACATCTGGGACTCCAGACCAAAATATTGGTTCGGTTCCTCTGTCACAGTTCTGCCCACTTCTGCTTTCCTTACTATGGACAGCAGGGCTGATATATAACAAAATGGATTTTTCAGCCTTTTGATGACATTCAATATATACTTAGATTTATGCATTTGTTCTGAAATGGCTTAAAGAGAGGCGAGAAGAATTGTAATTTTGTTAAAAATCAATGTTTCCTCTGCTTGACAGTAGATATTGAATCATTTGATATTAAATAATAAATCTGTCCACATTTTGTACATTTTTTCGGTAACACTTTACAATAAGGTCTTGTTTGTTAACATTAGTTAATGCATTAACTAACAACGAGCAATATATTTTACAGCATTTATTAACCTTGTTAAATGATAATATAACATTATGTTAAACATTATATATGTAATATACAAAATATGTATAAAAATGTTTGTTAGTTCACATTGCATTATGAATGTTAACTGATATAACTTTGATCTTAATGTTACTAAGATTAACTAGATTAATAAATGCTGTAGAAATATTTTTTATTTTTAGTGACTAATGTAGTTAACTTATGTTAACAAATGAAACGTTAATTTTAAAATGCTACAGATTTTTAAACAAACAAATGTGAAATTCCATGTAGAAACGTCCATGAAAATCTTTGAGCATTAATATAAGAGTTTTGAATTGATTCATTGAAATGAACAGTATGAACTAATGCAAAGAAATGAATCAAGTTCTAACAAGTTTCAATTGCATTAAAATAGTTGTGATGTTTACATTAATTTGATATCCCTATCAAAATAATTGCAAATATATTGTAAATGTTGAATTTATTTGGCAGAAGAAGCAGATATAGAGCTGGACTACAGCCTTTAGTAAATGTAATAGGCAAACCGCACAATATTCCCAATGATATCAGCAGCAAATATGTTGTGTACACATCTATATATAGCTATCTATCTATATGTATGTATATCTATCAGCCAGCCCTAACAGAAAGCCGCCATTGTTTACTGGTTTCTTGAGATCTGGCTCTATTTCTAGCCATCTGCCACTGCCTGCATTCGCTCTGCTGTAGGAACATAGAGTTTGCCATTGATCAAGACTTAGCAGAGTATAGCTCATGAAGAAAAAAAAGCATACGAGAGTTATCCGAAGCGCCTCTTAAATCATAGGCGAGCTATAAAGCGGGCCGTGTAGGATAAGATTGATGACCTTGTCTCGGCGTAATGTCGAGGTGCTCGTTGACACTATACGATGAATAAGGCCAAGGTCCGGCTCTCCCAAAACCCCCATGTATCCCTGGTCTCCTGATCTCCATGACAATGTGTGTTGCTGTGCGGTTGCTATGGAGAGGCTGGGAATGTTTTGGGGCCCCTGTGTTTGTGTGTGCTGATGTGGAGGCGAGGGGGGCTCCTCTGCTCTGGCTCCCCCTGTTCGGGAAGGAGGGCAGCTGGGGTCTTTGTTATGATGGAGGGAGTGTTCTTCATGGGCAGAGAGGTTAAAGGCGTCAATACCTTAGACTAGTGCTTCACAACTAGTTTTGGTTCGGGATGCAGATTTTACTTTGGGAAACAAAACTGGTTATCAAAATGTTGGCGTGTGTGATTTCTATGCCACTAGCATCACTGATGTGAATTGCAAAATGACTGTTTTCAAACACGTCTCCCAAATATTGCCATTGGTGGAAGGTTGTTGTGTTGGGCTGATTGATATACTCAAACAAATCTGTTTTGAAACCGTGTCAACCTAAGAGTGATTTACTTATAATTATCTGTCTCTACTTATCCAATTGGGATAGAATAAAGTAACGTGGGGGAAAAAAAATGACCTATCCTATATCAATTAAAAAAAAAAAAAAAGAACACAAAGTGTTGGAGGTACCATTATCTACACAGACCCAACTAGTGTTGTTATTGTAAACTAAAGCTATTAAAATAGTTTTGTTTATGAATGTAAAGCTAAAAAAAAACAATTAGATGAAAAAAAAAAAAAAAAACCCTTTAACGAAAATGAAAAAAAGAGTTTAAGTCGAAACACTACAATTTGTACGAATGAAAATGCACGTAACAAAATTGCATAAACTTAAACTAAACTAAAAATATAAAAATAAAAGCTATATCATTTTTGCACTTGAAATAATATTTTTGTTCCACTTTAGTCTATAGTCTTAGTAATAAATGTCTGTCTCTCTCTGTGTATCAATTTGGAATAAAATGAAATATTTTAACATGAACAAATGACCAACATCAATTTCAAAATCGAACACATTACCATGGTCTGCACAGACTCAAGTATTGTTATTGTAAACTAAAGCTATTAAAATAATTGTTGTTTATTGAAATAAAGCTGAAATAAAATATAAACATGAGAAAAAAATGTTAACTTGGCAACTAACTGAAATGTAGTAATGAGTAAAATGGAGCACTAAAATGACTAAAACAGAACCGTGTCGTATCATTGAGATTTTATAGTTTTTATTAATGTTTTAAATGAGTTTTTATTTGAATTAGTTGATGTTAAGTAATTTTGTTGTGCTTTTGTTATTAGTTTTTGAAATGTTTACTGTTTTTATTCATTTTTACTTCAGTTTTAGTGCTAGTCATTTTAGTACATCTATCTAAACTAAATGAAAATGAGATGATTTAAGCTTTTTTAAATATATTATTTAACTTAAAGTTTATTATATTTAAATTAACGAAAGTTTATGATTTTAGTTTTAGCTAACTATAATTGAAACTGAAATAAAATAAATGAGAAAAAAGCTAACAAAACAAAAATGAATAAAACAAAATTATTTAAAATAGTAATAAATAGTGTAATATTTTAGTATGATTCAATTTCATATACTTACACTGGACACAAGAATATTAAAAATGACTTCCATGATAACAGGCTTGACAGTTTTGCTTTCTAAACGTCTTCATAATGATTCTGATTTCTTGCAGTCAGTGGCTCACTGTCTGCTCAAACCATGTTTTGCTTCATTGCTAGTGTATTTTCTTTGACCTTCTGTGTATTAGTAGATGGTTTTGAGGGTGAGGGCCTGTCACACAGCCGTTGACATCTGTCTAATTTGACTAGCAAAGTGACAAATAAATTTCCGGCAAAACAAAGTAGAGTTTGATTGGACACATGACCTTTAACATCAACAGCAACACATATGGAAGGTGTTTTCACCTCCATTTATTTTGCTCTCCTATCTGTACATGATTATACGGTTATTTGTATGTTATTGTTTATTACTCAACATCACTGCTGGAGTCAAAGACACATGCAGTGATGTGAAAATACAGAGCAGGACGTCTCCCAAACAATGCAAGACAATGCAGAACTTTGGGGCTTTAAACTAAAGCAGAAGCTTTTTATTAAGAGTTTATGGTTGCCAATAACAACTTACTACATTAATATAGTATTAATCTGAAGTTCATTAATGTCACCCAGTCAGAATTTGTCTGTTGTAAAACATCAGGTTGACTGTTTGGAGGATGTCATCATTTATTTGTTTTCAGTGGTTCAATTTTTTGGTTCGAATCCATCAAGTTATAGATCACGTGATTATTATATACGTGTATTTTTATTCAACTCACAGCATAATTATATTATGATATAAAATCACTCATGCAAACAGATTGTGGTCATAGCATCCATTATATATATGCATATGTTTACATTTGCTTTATAGCTTTAAATCTGAAACGCTGTGAAACCTCAAAAATCAATGTAATATTTTAAAACCGACCAAATTCTGTTATGATATCAGTGCACATTATATAATTACTATACTATATTTATTTATTTATTTATATTTGAAATATATTGTACAAGTCAGCATCTTCCACATCTTGTTTAATGTGGCAAAAACACTAGAAAAGTGTGAAAAGTGTTGGAAATCAACTGAGCTGCTTGTTCTGATTATTGAATGATGATCAGAATGGCTGTCGATTGCACACTAGATTTGAGTTCACTCTTTAGTATACTTTTACCCTGATATTCTTTTCTTTTTCAGTTTTTTGCCTTCCCACCCCCTTCCCATTTTAGTCACCATCCTCTTTGTTCCTTTCCCCTGCTTTTGTCCTGTTTCCATACACACTCCTGTCACCATATCTCTAGTCCCATAATCCCCCAAACTCCCCCTGAACTCCTCCTTTCACCATGTCTCGCTCTTATAACCTCCTATCTGCTTAATGACCTTTCTCTCTCTCTCTCTGTCTGTCTGTCTGTCTGTCTGTCTCTCGCCCGCAGTGCCCGTCGGGCCGTACCCCCCACCCCTGCAGCAGGTGTTCCAGGCGCCCCGCAGGCCGGGCATGGGCACCGTCGGCAAACCCATCAAGCTGCTTGCCAACTACTTTGAGGTGGAAATCCCAAAAATGGATGTGTACCACTATGAAGTGGACATCAAACCTGATAAGTGTCCTCGACGGGTCAACAGGTAAATGCCCCTTCATCTCAAACGTCCACAATCATTGCTAGGGCTGTCACCTATTTATATATACGTGCTAATAAATGCTTAAAATTAATTGTCATAAAAATTCTTTGTCACGTAAAGTCATTTTTCCACATTGAATTTGGAATCAGAGGTAGAATCACATGTAAAATGATTTTCTTGTTCCACTTTAGTCTATAGACTTAGTTATAATTGTCTGTCTCTTCTTATCAGATTGGGATAGAATAAAGTTTTTGGTTACTGAAATAAAGCTGAAATAAAATATAAATAATGGATAAAAACTCAAATTAAAATTGTAAATGTTAAGTGAAATAAACATGTTGAAGTACTAAAACTACTAACTGAAATAAATATAAATATAAAAATAAGATAAATAAAAATTTTAAAATTACAAAAGCACATTACAAAACTACTAAAACTTAAACATTTTAAAATATAAAAAGCTAATTCATTTTTCCCCACATTGTATTTGGAATCAGAGGTAGAATTACATAAAAAATAATATTTATTTTGTATTCTGTTATAATTGGCTGTCTGTCTTGTTTTTGTTTATCAAAACAAAGGTGAAAAAATACAAATATTAGATGGAAATGTATGTTTAAAACACACAAAATTTAGAAATAATACTTTAGTAACTAACTGGAATAAAAAAATAATTTGAAGTACTAAAATTACTAAAACTGAAAATAATAGAAATTAAAGCTAAAGCAAAATTACTCAAATTAAAATGAAAACTAAAAATATAAAACTAAAAGCTTATTCATTTTATCACACTGAATTTGGAATCAGAGGTAGATTGACATGGAAAAAATGATATTTGTTCCACTTTAGTGTTAGTCTACTTTGCATTCACACTGTCAACAAAACAAAATGTTAATATTGAGTAACTTGAAACTCAGACTGGATTTTTTTTTCTTAGCTATGAGAATATTTCCAGACGATGAATAAACATCAGGTTTAGCTTTTGATTATGTAATAATCTTGACAGGCTTAGTCCTAGGATTAGTCTTTCCTCAGTATGAACTGAGATAAAGTTTCCCCTCTTATTAGCTATTTCTCTGAAATCATTGGAGTCAGTAGAATCAAACGCTGCAGATTTACTTGACTCGGTGACAAAGGCCAAAATATTTCAGTTACCTCAATTACATAAAGCGTGACCTAGAAAGAAACCTCCTCATGCTGTTCTTCCCTGAAAAGGTTTTAGGAGAAAATGTTCCTGTAGACGTGCACAGGCAACGCTTGAATTCTGTTCATCCTCTAACTGTATTTTCAGTTCAACTAAGCTGTCTGCCTTCTGAGTTAAATACAACTTAAGCCTGGTTTATTCTCGACGAGTCTGCACAAGCGTGAGGATGAGTGTGAAAGTGACGTCATGGGCGCGTTTGAGCCAAATTCTGTGCACCACAATCCCATCAGACCCTTAAATATCAAACACTTTCTGAGGCAGAAAAGGATGCTAATAATGTAAAAAGCACAGTCTTTTTTTCCTTACACAGTGAAGTTATCTGTTACAGCTCATCAGTTGTTCTTATATATATATATATATATATATATATATATATACACACACACAAATAAGTACAGTATATATTCAGTGTATGTAAGTACATATACTTTTTTCATTGCCTTTTGTCACATATTTTCTTTCACCAGTAAGTAAATGCAGGTTTAAAATGTAGGTTTAACAAATTCATAAAAATACAATAAATAAAATTATTAAAGTAATTTTTAAAACTACATAATGCATTATTATTATTATTATTATTATTCAAATCAGTATTTTACATAACCAGTCAAAATTTTGCAGTCAGGTAGATTTTTATTAATTAATTTTTAGATTTTTTTTTTTTTTAAATTAATACTGTTATTCAGGATTGACGCATTAAATTGTTCAAAAGTGACAGTAAATACATTTATAATAATTTACAAAAGATATTGCTCTCAAATAAATGCTGTTCTTTTGAACTTTCCACAAAAATGTGAAGCAGCACAACCATTTTCAACATTGATAGTAATCAGAAATGTTTCTTGAGCAGCAAATCAGCATATTAGAATGATTTCTGAAGGATCATGTGACACTGAAGACTGGAGTAATGATGCTGCGCATCACAGGAATAAATTACATTTTACAATATATTAAAATAGTAAAGAGTTATTTTAAATTGTAATAATATCTCGCAATATTTCTGTTTTCAGCCTTGGTGTGGAATTACGTATAGTCAGGTCATACAGGGTCATCATCACGAAATAATGTTCAGATCAGGTTTGCTGAATATGTCAGTCACAAGCGTCTCCTAAATGTGACTCTTCACAGGGAGGTTGTGGAGTACATGGTCCAACATTTCAAACCGCAGCTCTTTGGTGACCGAAAGCCAGTGTATGATGGGAAGAAGAATATCTACACTGTTTTAGCGCTACCTATAGGCAGCGAAAAGGTACGTAAAAGAGCTGAGTGATAAGATATTGGTTTGCCATATTCACAGCAACTTACACTTAGTCTTAAAAGATTCACAATATATTCATAGTGATTACAGGGGAGATCATTTTAATCATATAAAGCTGGGCTGAAGCAGCTTAAGTTTACTTGATTATCCACACATCATATATATATATATATATATATATATATATATATATATATATTTTTAGAAAAATCAGTGAGTGTCGAATCTAATTTAATATTTGTTCGTCTCTCAGTCATTGGATTGTATTGCATTATATGTTTGGATCATCAAACTAAGCATCTAAATATGATCTTACTAAGACATATTATTGGAGATAAAAAGTGACGGCTGATATTTATATCAAAGTATCTGCTCTACTGTTATAAAGATCTCATTGATTTACATTGTAAGCATCAGAATTTCATCACGTTTTGTCCATATAAATATTAGCATCTGCACCAATTGCAAATATTTACTCAGTTTGGGCCTCTGAATAAAACTGAGCTCTTTTTTCCTCCACAATCGGACTATATCAGATTATATGAGCCATAATAGCCTGATGTGTGTATGAAATATGATGCTCAACAACAAACACGCATGCAAACTTTGTTTTAGATTTTATCTAAAGATTCAATACACTAAGATTTTTTGGACTTTTATTTTATATGTCAGGTTTTACAGGGTTAAGCATTGTGAAAATCTTGATTATATTATGTGATATTGTTTGGCTATTAAATTTCCTGTCATTAAGGTTCCTTTTCAGTTAGTTTTGATTGATTTTTGTGAATCAGTTCAATCTGTGATTCAGTTCAGAGCAACATGATTTTTTTTTTTCTCTATAATTTCCATCCCTAGCCTTGATTGTAATTTATGGAATGTAATTAATCCAGTTTGATGCTGTTCTCATTCTGGGCCTCTCGTCTGATGTAGGTTGATTTCGAGGTGACCATCCCTGGCGAGGGGAAGGATCGCATCTTTAAAGTGTCCATTCGCTGGCTGGCCAAGGTGTCGTGGCGGCTGCTGCAGGAGACGCTGGTCAGCGGACGTCTGCAAGTCCCGCTGGACTCTGTCCAAGCCCTCGACGTGGCCATGAGACACCTGGCCTCCATGAGGTACGCTGGTCACGGACAAACATTAGGGCTTTATCGATTCGCTCGTTTTCTCAGTGCCAGCAATTCTGTCAACGCATACAGTTTGTGTCAATCTTGAATTGTAGTATGTGATGTAATGTAATGTAAAGTCTGTAATTTTAGTATATTTGAGAGAGTTGAGTTTCTGTAATTTTGTTGTATTTGTCTGTTTTTTTTTTTGTTTTTTTTGTTAGTTTTATGAGTAATAAAAAATAAAACTACTGATAAATTGTTTTAGTTTATTTAAGTATAAGTTAAACTAAATGAAAATGAGTAATGTTGCCTGGCTAACCGAAGTAAAACAAGTAAAAAAAAATTGTATTTTATTTCAAATAACAAAATTATTTTATTTTAAAGGTTTTCGTTTTAGTTGACCATAATAATTTTGAAATGTGAATCATTTGTTTCTGTCAAGAAAATATTTTACATGTTAAAAATGGAATGGATCATAATTTGGAAAAGTATCATTAATATTTTTTTTTTTAATAAATACAATAAATACTATAAATGCATTAAATTAACAGTCATAGAAAACCTTGAAATTATGGGGAATTTTATTATAGTTATTTCTAGACCAAGAAAACTCGGAAATAAATAAAAAAAAAAATTGTTTTATTGGCACATTGCACTCTTTGTTATATTCCAAGTAGCCTGTATTTAATGCTTACTTTAAACATTTAATATGTTAACTTTAGTTCTTCGGTGAAATAAGGTCTTTTATAACCTAAGACACATTAGGAGAACCATTCACATAATCCTACAAATGCACTTAAAAATACACAACAACATAATTGCAAACTGAGCATGTGTAAAAATACACATGCAGAGTTTGCAAAAATTGTTCCTGAAGCTGAACAAATTCAACTCCTTTTAAGCATGCATTGGTTTACTGGACTCAGTCCAATTGGAGTTTTGTCTAAAAATGCTCTCTTTTTCCCTGGCTTTTATGCTTTACCGTCCCGTCTGCAGGTACACCCCAGTGGGACGCTCCTTCTTTTCCCCTCCTGAAGGCTACTATCATCCTCTGGGTGGAGGTAGAGAGGTGTGGTTCGGTTTCCATCAGTCTGTCCGGCCGGCCATGTGGAAGATGATGCTCAACATTGATGGTGTGACAGACATCTTTTATTTCTTAATTGCTCATTGTGCTTAAAAGCATGCTGTATACATTGAAACTCTCCATTTCTGCTGTTCTCAGTATCTGCAACAGCCTTTTATAAAGCTCAGCCTGTCATTGAGTTCATGTGTGAAGTTCTGGACATCCGCAACATCGATGAGCAGCCGAAGACGCTTACCGACTCGCAGAGGGTGCGTTTCACCAAGGAGATCAAAGGTGGGTTTCTGAATGCCTTAGCAACATTCTAACAATCAAAACAAAATACCCTGGCAACCACTACTAAGAACACCTTTAGGAACTGGATAGTAACAGCCTGACAACCGTTAGAAAGTGTAAAGTGTTTTATAGGGGTTAAACATTACACATGCATTTCAAACCAAGTTTTGCAGTCACGCTTTGGTATGATTTCGGCACAGCAGAGAAAAACAAAACATAAAATTGCTTCTTTTTTATTAAATAGTGGTTTACTAGACAAACTATGATTCTGACTTTAAATAAAAAAGTCTGTCAATATTGTTTCTACCGGCTGCAGCGCACTTATTTTACTGCAGTGTATGGTTCTGTTGATAGATTTGAAATTCTGCCACCTTTGGATGCCAAATATTTTAGCAAAATATATATTTATAATATTTTTTTCTTTCATGTTGTCATTTTTTATAGTTCTGTTGTGCAGCATCTTATTTGACAAAAAAATAAAAATGCAAAGTTTTGTTGTAGATTTATTGTTATTTTTAAATTTGAATAGATTTTAAGATTGATTAAATAATAAAATAATAAAAATTCAAGTTTTATTAATTCATTAGACACCGTTTTTGTTGATAAATGTATATTAAATCATAAAAACTGAATCCAGAAAAAAATAATAAAACACAAAACAGAATTTAGGGGAAAAATAAAACAAGTTTTGTGGGGTTTTATAGCTACTTTTTAATTGTGAACAATTAAGTCATGTTTACATTCATTCTACAAGACATCACATGTCACAGTCAATACATGAAAACTGTGATAAATATTGATAGAGTGTGATATGTGACCCTGGAGCACAAAAGCAGTCTTAAGTCGCTGGGGTATATTTGTAGCAATAGCCAACAATACATTGTATGGGTCAAAATTATAGATTTTTCTTTTATGCCAAAAATCATGAGGATATTAAGTAAAGATCATGTTCCATGAAGATATTTTGTAAATTTCTTACCATAAATATATTAAAACTTAATTTTTGATTAGTAATATGTATTGCTAAGGACTTCATTTGGACAACTTTAAAGGCAATTTTCTCAGTATTTTGATTTTTTTGCACCCTCAGATTCCAGATTTTCAAATAGTTGTATCTCGGCCAAATATTGTCCTATCATAACAAACCATACATCAATGGAAAGCTGATTTATTCGAAAAATTGACACTTATGACTGGTTTTGTGGTCCAGGGTCACATATGGGATATCGTGATCATATTTTTGCTGATATCACCAAGCCCTATCTGGATGTGTAGATTTCATATTACTTTCCACACACACAAGTTCTGCACATGCAGTGGTTAAAACAACACTGCATTCGCTCACTACACATGCATAGCGAACAGAAAGACCCGTACTGAAAATTTCATTAGGAATGTGTGTTCCATTACGCCCCTAATAGTTTGAGATGAGGTATCAGGTGAAGTCACTGGATGATCTCAGCGTCCCGCCATGGCTTTGTCTTGTGATTTATTTGTTGAAGTGGATTGGATGAGTCATTTTGATATCATGCTTTTACACAGACATCAATTTAAAAATCTAATGATGCAATCCTGAATTCTAACCATCTTCATGCATTCCAAGAGGAATTATTGTGGATCTGGCCTTTCATTTTAGTCTTACGCTGAAGACTGTAATTACTGCTGTGGCTGGAAGTGGCGCCCAGTTTATTTACTTAATGGCGCTGGATCTGTTGCAGAAAACTGCTAAATAAAGTGCCTGCATGAAAAAACACTTTGCACAGACGTATTGTCTATCAATGAAATCGGACACTGGAAATATATACAGTTCATTTATAATGCATTCGATTTAGTTAGTTTTTGTGGTTTGAATTGTTGTTTTGAAAACCTCAAAAAATGACCATAACAAGCTTTCATAATGATGCTTAACTCGTTGTTTTTGCGTGTTTTGTTGGTGTCAGGTCTGAAGGTGGAGGTTACGCACTGTGGTCAAATGAAAAGAAAGTACCGCGTCTGTAACGTCACACGTCGCCCTGCTAGTCACCAAACGTGAGTATTGTGCTTCGAAACTTGCTCTGAAGCCTTCAGCGTTCATACTATCATTTTCATGTGGGATTACACACTTATTCCATTTTTCACAATGCTCATACTTTGAGTTAGTAATTAATCCTGAGTCATCAAATTCTGATTTAATTTTAACAGTGAGAATTTCAGCAGCTGAAAATATTCAATGAATTTTCAGTTTCGTCTGAAACTGTTTTGGAGGATTGAAATCGATGACCGAAACGATGACATTTAATTAGCACTTCTACAATGGTGCCTTTTGGTGCAAATAAACGATTTGTCAAATGTAACCATTTTACATATTCAATATATTTTTACTTATTGTTTGTGTTGTCTTCATTATTTAGTGCTTGTTTGAATAAATCTCTCAGGAAAACATTATTATTACAGGCACCATTTAAATGTTTATATTTCAACTACGAATTCAAATCATAAAATAATGATATCATTATATAATAAATTATATAATAAATAAAATGCATTTTTAAAAACTTTATAAAAACTGCTTTCATGTTAATTTGAGTTAAAACTTTATTAAATTTGTGTTTTTGTCATTGTTGTTTTAAATATGTCTGTATAGTTTTTAATTCATTTTTATTTCAGCTTTTGTTTTAGTTACTTTAGTACAGGGGTGCCCAATCCTGCTCCTGGCAATCGATTGTCCTGCAAAGTTCAACTCTAATCAAACACACCTGCCTTTAATTTTCAAGCGATCCTGAAGACCTTAATTAGTTGCTTCAGGTGTGTTTGATTAGAGATGGAACTGAGCTTTGCAGGACAGTCGATTGCCAGGAGCAGGATTGGGCACCCCTGCTTTATTTTATTTTTTCAGTTAACATTTATTTTAACTCAGGTAACAAAAATGTTTGTTTTTTTTTTTTTTATGATTTTAGTTTTAGTTAACCCTGTTACTTAAGCTACTTCTGTGTCTGTGTGAAATGCATCTTTGTTTTCTGCAGTCAAATAGTTTGTCTAATAACTGCTAATCTGTCTAAACTCTGATTTAAATCTTGAAATGCGATCAGCGAGTGAAGATCCTGTCGCTCGTGTCTCCAGGTTTCCCCTGCAGCTTGAGAGCGGACAGACGGTGGAGTGTACCGTGGCTCAATACTTCAAACAGAAGTACAACCTGCAGCTCAAATACCCCCACCTGCCCTGCCTACAGGTGGGCCAGGAGCAGAAACACACCTACCTGCCCCTGGAGGTCAGTCCTGTCATCCCTATGGTTAGAACGCTCATAGATGACCTTCTCCGTTCTGATGTGGTTTGCTGTTCTCGTAGGTGTGCAATATTGTAGCAGGGCAGCGGTGCATCAAGAAACTGACAGATAATCAAACCTCCACCATGATCAAAGCCACAGCGCGATCAGCACCAGACAGACAGGAGGAGATCAGCAGACTGGTGAGTGCTGACCTCTAGTGTGCACGCGGGAAACGCGCCAGCTTTACATACAGTGAGTTCTGGCTAGTGCACTGTTGCCATGGTTACATAGAGTATTTTTACCCATAGGATAATATAGAGCAGAAAGAAAGAAATGCATGTTTTTCAGCCTTTTGATGATACGTAGTATGCATCTTAACAGTTACGCGTAAAGTTTCGCAATCAAAGAAAACCTTATTTTAACCATTGTTGCCAAATAGATCAACAACATATATATATATTCACAATTTGAGAGATTATACACTTGAAAAATCACATTTATAAAAAAAAAAAATACAGAAAACAGCATCCTTTAAAAGAATATTCTGGAAAATCTAGCAAAAACTTCTCAATATTTATGCATGTATTCAAAAAAACATCAGCATTTGCTATTAAATGGCTTGCTATTCAATTTTTCAATCAAAGGAACCATAATTATAACTAAATAAGATCAACAAGATGCATATTCACAACATTTGAAAAAATGGTAGCATTTGAAAAATCACAGTATTTGTAAATGATAGAAAATGGCATCTTTTAAAAGAATATTCTAGATTAATTTATCTGTATCTTAAATGCACTAACAAATTCTATAATACTTTTATATATACATATATATTTATACTTTTATTGCTGTTTGCACTCAGAATGATTCAGTAAGATTTACGGTTAACTCTTTCCCCGCCAAACAGGGAATTTTCTGTTATTCACGAGACAACGCTTTGGAATTATCCGGGTTTCTGTGTTTTCACTGTTATACGCTAGCGGACGCTATTATGCTCCTCCTGAATGAGTCTAGAAAGCGCCGATCAAAAACACAGACGAGGAAGACGCAGAAACGAGCAATCTCATATGTAAGCATGTGCATATGAAAAATAATGCGATTATCAACACTAACTGCATATAAATGAAAACTGCCTAATGTTACAGAGTGAAATGTCAATCCAGAAAGTGTTAAAGGCCTGTGAAGCTTTGGGATACTGATGGAAGCCATCTACTGCATCTTTGCTACAATAATATTACTGAATATGATCCAGATGTAGTATTTAACAAATGCATTTTTTTTTTTTTTTTTTTTTTTTTCTCCACCTTCTCAGCTTTTTGCTCAATGTTGCTTTTTTTTAAGAAACCTACCTACATTCAAGTGTTGATTTTTTTTAAAAAAAAAAAAAAAAAAAAAAAACACAATGTTTGAAGCTAGAATAAATAAGCTAGGATTTTAGTTTGAAAGTAGAGGGTCTGATCTTTATTTTGATGTAGTGCATGTTCAGATATTCATGCAACAAAATATTCTGGGGGCCATGAAATTTTAGTGAAACTCAGCAAAAATGCTGGCAGTGGCTTGCTACTTTTTTCAAAAACGCTGATGGTGAAAGTTAAAATGGGGAAAAAAAAACAAAAAACTGGATGCCAGAACTTTGCCGTAAAAATTCATGAACTGAAATGGTGTTAATATATACCAAATTACTTCAATCTAATAAGTGCAGCTCAGCATCTGTGGCAGGCTGTTGAATTCCTATCACCGATATTAATTTGATCTGTACCTCAGTAAAAACTAGACCTGGGATTTGAAAACCGGTTCTTATTCAGAATGATTTCACTTCTTAAAACAACTTCATGGTCTTAAATGAAGCGTTAAGAATCAAACCAGAATCAAATGCACAAAATTCCTTCTGTTTCTCATCTCTAGTAAATATAAAATAAAACCCCTGCTGACAGAAATGCACTTTTGATGAAAGTCAGTGCTTTGCTCCTATATACGTTGACAAAAACATGACACTTTTCCACATCTTTGTAAAAACAAACCAAAAAAGATTAAATTTTCAGTGATAACTTGCATTAAATCCAGAATCATCCTAATATAAAGGTTTGTGCCCATTTTGGCCATTTGCCTTTCCTTTTTTGAGAGATTACTGCAGATGACATCACAGCTTTCTTGAATTTTGTTAACATGAGCATGAAGCGACATCATGTGATCTGTGATCATCAGTAGAGTTGTCTGGAGTCATCTTGAGACCAAGTTGTTGTGATGCTGATTCATTTGTCATGTTTTACACTGTTTCTGAACAACTTTCTTCCAGAATATGAGAAATAAATGAATGTCACTCATTAGCTGGGTTTCCATCCAAAGCTGCGAATTTAACGGAATATTGCATAAAACATTTGCAAACAAGCACCGTTTCCATCCAACGAGTCAAATAGAACAAAATCGTCACTTCCTTATAAACTGACACTATGCATCACTAAGAAAAGTAGGAGAAGCTACTGAATATAATAATTTTCTTGCACCTCAAAATGAGCAGACGTAACACAATGAATGCGGTCATTGCTTTCGAAGGTGGATTCCTGCTGTTTGGGAAAGCAGTCGTGTAAGGGAAGCAATTTTACAGAAATACTTTGATAACAGACTTTGCTTGGGCGTTTCCGAATGGCCATAACAACATTTCAGATGCTGTGGAACAAGATCCATCCGCTGGTTAGTCAGGGTTTGCCATCCCATAGCGCAAAGTCACATGACTTCTTTGACGCACTTGGAGGAAATTATTGGCAAAATGCATTTCCATCTGCCATTAGTCGCATTAACCTTTTTTCGCACAAGTCAAAAACCCCCTCAAGCGAGCATAAAAACTTTTTTCAGAATTAAGGCATTTTTTTTCGAAATTCAGCGTTTCCATCACTCATTTCTGATGCGATACTTCAAAATGCGCATAAAACCAGGGTGATGGAAACATAGCTACTGTCATTGGGGTTTATGCTCATATAAACAAACCCGTTTATTACTCAGATCAATAAATGAGATTGTTGTGATGCTGATTCGTTTTAGTTCACCATGTCTTCGAACACTTTCCAAAAAGGTTACCAAAAACTTTAGTTGAGGTTTACACTATATCGTCCAGATATATGAACGAATATTTGACCATTTTATTGACCAGATTATTAACTGTTAAACTAAACCCACACCTGTTTAATGAAAGTTTGGCTTTTGACATTTCCAAATTTAATAGACAGATCTGTCAATGGTCCATTTCTTTTTCAGTCTATGTAAAAAAATTTTATTTTTTTTTTTTTATTTATTTTTTTTTTTTTAATTTTGAATTGTTAAATGGTTAAAATCTGATTTAATAAAAAAAAATTGTGTATTTGCATTATATCAGCTGTCTACATACTGTCAGCATTGACCATTGAAAATCATTTACTTTGCATTTCGTGATATTGCAAGATAGATATACTTTCAAACGTAGCAAGTAATTTAAGAAATAGTTTACTTTTTAATGCACATTTTTGGTCTTGCTGTGTACAGTTCATCCGTGTACGTTATTCCAAATAAAAAAGTTTTTGTAATCTTTTGTGAAAATGCAATAAATTGCTCTCCCTCTGACATTACTTTCCTTTTCAAACATAATGAAGCCATCTTCTCAACCATTCTGATACGTAATGCCCAATTTTCAAAATCAGTTCCTATAAAATGAAGAGATTTTTTTTTTCCTTATTCTCATCTATCCTGTTTCAGTCAGTAAAGACGCACATTATGGAAGTAAAATGGGTTGTGAATGCAGTTTCATAGTGAAGATTATCTTGTGCATTTTTTTTTTTTTTTTTCCTGTTCAGATGAAGAACGCTAACTTTAATCTGGATCCCTACATTCAAGAGTTTGGAATCAAGGTGAAGGATGACATGGCCGAGGTGACGGGGAGAGTCCTTCCCGCTCCCATCCTGCAGTACGGCGGTCGGGTAAGATCTGTTTTACTGAATCTGAAGCTCAAGCAGGTCCTGTTCTACTTCCTGTTCTTGTTGCTCAAAGTAGATCATAATTCTTGTAACGTAGGGCAGCACGATAAATTGCATGCGATTGTCATGCGCATCTCGTCAGTAAAGCCAGTTCTGTGATTAGTAGTAAATCTGCATTTACTGACAAGCTACACAATATCGCGTTCATCACAGATGAATCACATTCGATTATGAACGCGATATTGCATAACTTATCAGTGAACTACGGCTCTGTGTATTAAATGCTGCTCCATCTGAAAGCACGTGATGGAGATTTACTACTAATCACAGAACCGGCTTTACTGACGAGATGCGCATGACAATCGCATGCGATTTATCGTGCAGCCCTATTGTAACGCCAAGGTAATGGGTTCAGTTCCCAAGGAATGCACTACTGGTCAAAAGTTTGGAATGTATATATTTAAAAATCTTTTTAAAAGAAGTCTCTTGTGCTCACAAAGGCTGCATTTATTTGATCAAAAATACAGTAATATTGTGAAATATTGCAATTTCAAAGAACTGTTATGGGGAGCTGAATTTTCAGCATCATTACTCCAGTCTTCAGTGTCTCATGATCCTTCAGAAATCATTCTAATATGCTGATTTGCTGCTCAAGAAACATTTATTATATTTTGTTTGGGGTAAGTTTTAAAAAAAAAATAAAAAATAAAAAATAAAAAAAATAAAAAATTTAACAGTGATGCATTGAATTGATCAAAGTGATGGTAAAGACATCTATAATGTTAGTGTAAAGATTGTATTTCAAATAAATATTTCAAGTAAATGCTGTTCTTTTGAAAAGAATTCTAAAAAAAAAAAAAATTCTACAAAAATATTAAACCGCAAACTTTTGTTTTTAACGATGTTTTTAACATTGACAATAATCAGAAATGTTTCTTGAGCAGCAAATCAGCATATTAGAATGATTTCTGAAGGATCACGTGACCCTTAATTACATTGGAGTGAAAAATTACATTTTACAATATATTACAATAGAAAAGTCATTTGAAATTGTAATATTTCCCAATGTTACTGTTAATCAAATGTACCCTTGATGAGCAGAAGAGAATTCTTTCAAAAACATAAAATCTTTCTCACTCCAGACCTTTGACTGGTAGTATAAGTCACTTTAGGTAAAAGTGTCTGCCAGATGCATAAATGTGGACGTGCCGCTTTGACACATGCAGCACCTCGTCATCACCTCCAGTGTGAGATTTCTAAATCCTCTCTCTTTCTGCCGGTGAACAGAATCGTGCCATTGCGACTCCCAACCAAGGTGTGTGGGATATGAGGGGAAAGCAGTTCTACAACGGCATCGAGATCAAAGTCTGGGCCATCGCTTGCTTCGCCCCGCAGAAACAGTGTCGGGAAGAGGTGCTCAAGTAAGGAAACCCACGTATAGTACACAATAAAACTGATTTCTGTACCTTCTCCGCAGGTTTTCTACAGGCACTCACGTCTGTTTTGCATTATTTGCATTTTTCACTGATGCTGACTTGCATTGTTCTCGTGTTTTCACTTGTTTTATAGAATT
>JAFVLL020015828.1:0-11659 GCA_021397915.2 Tor tambroides | reverse complement strand
GCCTCAGTCTCTCCCACCTAATTAACTAAACAAATAAAGTTTAACAACGACCAAGAAAAAAAATAATAAAAATTCTTATTGGACGAGCCCCCATATGTTACACCTGGCTCAAAGATGTAACATAAAGGGAGACGACACGGCGGAATCAATTTCAAACATAATATTTATTACAACAAAACATAATAACACCAAAATTGGAGCACGGCTCTGGCAAACTGCTCGAGCAACAAAGGAGCAGCCGCCCCGACGAACTCTCGCACCAGGTTTAAATAACAGCCAAGACGAGCATCAGGTGTGCTCCAGTCACGCCTCAATCACAGAACCTGCCAATGAAAAAAAGAAACCAAAACACCCAAACATACAATCCTAACAAAAACCACAGATTTTTCTATGCGGTTTGGCCATTCATCCACACGCAAACGCTGCAGCAGGTCACTGAAACCGAACATTTTTTGAAAATACCTGCCAGGGTGAAGATTTTCAAAAACCCCTGTTGCAGTGTTATCGCGAAACCGGAGATTTTTGCTTGTGAAGCCGGCGCTGTTATCTCCACCTACTGGAAACTTTCTCAAGCTTCTGATTGGCCAACAAGGCTTTAGGGTCGAGATTATATCGCCACCTGTTGGTTTGGCATGCTCTTGACAGTGCTTCATAGCATGCGCTTGCATTTTCATGTGGATGGAGATTTTTTTTTTTAAATGGAAGAAGGAAAAACTCTGTTTATGAAATATATAATGTATATGTGAACATGGCCTCAGAAGCAAGGCCATTAAATAGCGGAGCTGATGAGCCACAGCTGCTACTGATCAGCTCATCAGCAGAGGAGCACACACACACACACACTCACTCTCTCACAGAGGGAGAGAGAGACAGCGAACTGTGACAATTAGTGCAAATATAGTAGCCTAAGCACAGTAACTTACAGGGTTTTACTTAAGTAATGCATTTCTGCTGTGTTTTCATGAAAATCCAAAAAGAAAGTGGTGATAGTATATACAGTATAAAAAAGCACTAAAATTGTATGTAAAGCGATTGTAGCACACTTTTAAGCAATGCGATTATAAAACACTTTATCTGACTACACTTAAAATCAGTTTAAGTGTTAATGATAATTAGTTTATTTATATTAAGTGTACTTAAATAGCACAGTTGGGAAAATGTACTTATAACTATTAAATTATCAATATATTTTAAATAAAATCAATTTAATTTAAACTTAGGATAACTATATAAAAGTGTACTAACATTGAACTAATTTTTAAATCATTCAAAGCACACTTTTAAGAAATACACTAATAAAAGTCCTCTGTATATTTTTGCAGTAGTATACTTTATTTCAATGCACTAAAAATCAATTTAAATCTCAGTGGTATTTAGTATACTTTTGCAATTGCACTGAAGTACTACTGAAGTAGAAATATACTTTAATTAGTGTATTAATAGTGTATAACTTTTACCTTTTTATTTAGCACAAAAAAATAAGAGTGTACTACTAATGTACTTGCTGGTATTTAAGTATTTTTAGTGCATTCAAGTGCACTTTTTTCACCTGGGAAGTGTCATTTAGGAAATGTAATGAATCTCTCTGTCTGTATTCCAGTCCAGATGAGCAGTGGTGTTCACACTGGAGTCAGTGTTGATGTGAATGCTCAGACGGGAGCAGCTGTAAATGCTCCTGTACTCACTGGAAACACCATCACATCAGTGACCATCAACTACAGCACTGCAGGACACGGTACTGTCACTATAACTGTGCCGACTGAGACACACTGCTTATTATCAGTCAGTGAAATCATGCTGAGTGTTTGTGAACCCTATTCCTGTTAAAGTTCATGTAAGAATTAGATTTCTAATTCTTGTCAGTGTCATGAAACAGGTGTCTAAGATAAACTCACACACAAAGAAAATGACGGAAAATAGTCCTTTACTTTACTTTACTTTACTTTACTTTTAGTCATTTAGCAGACGCTTTTATCCAAAGCGACTTACAAATAAGAAAAAGTAACTAAAGCTAAAAGTTAAAACTCTATAAATACTATATATACACACACACACATTTAAGAAAATAAAGAAATTAAAAATGACAAATACATTCAACAACATTTCAAAACTAAACATTTAAATGAAAACAAAAACAAAGCTAAAAACAATTCAAAATATTAAAACAACAAAAGGTGTGCGTATAATAATGCTTCTAACAACACTAAGCCAAACACCAAAAAACAACTACATATGTGTATGTACAGCCACACACATATACATGTGTGTATATATATATAAAAATAAATTCAATATATATATTATTTCAATTCCATGTAGTATGAAGTACTAAAATAACTCAAATTAAATCAAACTAAAACTTAATAACTTATACAGATATAAACTAATAAAATGACAACATTACTACAACTGTAACTAAAACAAATAACAAATACAAATCAAACTACATTAGTTTATCAGTAATCCTGAAAAAATAACACTGAGCCAAACACGTTTTAAAACAACAACAACAACTTACTTACACATAGTAAGAATTGGTTATAAAAACAGAAACAGAAGTCAGTCAGTCATATTTATTTATAAAGCACATTTAAAAACAACAGCTGTTGGCCAAAGTGCTGTACAAAATTAAAACATATACCAAAATTCAAAAATAAACAAAACACAACAACAAATAGTACACTACAGTTATGCCACTGTGCTTACTTGTGACCATATGCAACAGTGAATAAGTACGTTTTAAGAAGAGACTTAAAATCAGCGTATGTTGGAGCAGATCTTATATAAGATGGCAAATTGTTCCAAAGCTGTGGAGCAGCCACTGAAAAGGCACGATCACCTTTCAATTTCAGGCGTGTCCTTGGAACAGTCAACTGAAGACTACTGGTTGATCAAAGTTCCCTGGAAGCATTACAGTGAAACAGGAGATCAGAGATATATGACGGAGCCAGTCCATGCAAACCCTTATAAACAAACAGCAATGTTTTAAAATGGATACGATGTTTAACTGGGAGCCAGTGAAGAGAGATCAGCACTGGTGAAATATGTTCCCTCTTCCTTGTTCCAGTTAACAATCTAGCGGCAGCATTTTGAACAAGTTGAAGACGTGACAATAGGGACTGTGAAACACCCAAGTACAATCCATTACAATAATCTAATCTTGATGAGATAAAAGCATGTATCACAGACTCCATGTCTCTTGATGTTAAGAATGACTTCATCTTTGCAAAATTCTTTAGCTGATAAAAACAACTTCTAACCACAGCATTAATCTGTTTATCAAAAGTCAAAGCAGAGTCAAAAGTAACGCCCAAGTTTCTGACATGTGAATGGAGATTACCAGATAGAGGTCCCAGTTTACTGGCCACAACCTCTGTAGAAGCAACAAGTAGTAGGAAAGAGGATAAATAAAAAGCGATACTTATATCCCTTGCTGGTGTCCCTGCCCGGTGGAGTCGCACGGTAGAGTCGATGGTCTTTAAACTCTTTGGTCTTCACAAGAGGATGGCTTCACACGAGGGCTGCCGCGGTGTAATAACCTTTTTTATACCCGTCTAACAAATCACTCTTTGAATTCAGCTGGACACACTTTCCTGTTCATCACAACAAATGGCCAAGCAAGTGCAGACACTGACAAGATACGCTATACACTACGAGACCAAACGTGATTTCAGCACCTCTCCACACAGTAAACAAAACAAGCGTTTCCTAGCAACGACAACTGCTCTAAACACTAATGAGACAAGTAAATACACTTACGAGCTGATTTAACTTCCGCTGATACACTGCTTCTCTCAAAGAGGATTTCTTTACACTGACTTCTGCTGGCGCTTGAACACACTTTCCTGTTTATCACACCAAATGGCCAAGCAAGCGCAGACACTGACAAGATACGCGATACAGTATGCGACCAAATGCGATTTCAGCAAGTCTCAACCTTTAATATAACCTTGAACAAAGAAAAATGATAATGCAGCAGGTAGGGGAAAAAAACAAGAAACATATATCACTTGAAAAATAACTCCTTATAAAAATACAAAGGAGGCTGTGTGACATTTCTTCACTCACACGTTCTCTATGGTGACTGAACATAAGGGAAGTGAATGGTGACTCATGATACACTCAGGAGGAGAATAACAGGGAGGACTTGAGACACCTCTAAATATCTCAATTCATTTATGATAATATTGTTCATAGGCAGATATGATTAACAGTATTTTCTTTCATGTATCTGCATATTTTGTCACATACTTTAGTTCTTTTTTACTTTTCTACTCACTGTTATTTTTCTATCTTCTCACAGAGCCAAAAAAATTCTCAGAGACGGCAGAGAAACACACTGAAAAACAAGGTCTTATCAGTCGTATTCAAAACTTTTTTCCCCCACAGTTTTCACTGTATAAATCACAGTTAGTGTAAGAATATCAGTGGCAGTGACCCAAACACTTTTTTTGACCCATGTTGTTGGGTGATGTACAGTGTCACCAGATCTAACCGGATTTGTTTCTTATGCTCAAATGGCATTAAAAAAGCTTATTTTTCAGGCTAGACCAGTCACTGCACACACACAGTCCTAAGAGCACATCTCAGGATGCTAACTGTTTCTACAGTAACAGAAGCTTATAAGTGCAGCTGCAGTGACGTGATGACTTTACCAATTAACAACCGGCTCTTTTATTTAGAAGCAGGACTATTCCACCATTTTTGGGCCTTACACTTTCTCTCATTCAAGTATTATACACTGAACAAAATTATAAAACGCAACACTTTTGTTTTTGCTCCCATTTTTCAGGAGCTGAACTCAAAGATCTAAGACTTTTTCTATGTACACAAAAGGCCTATTTCTCTCAAATATTGTTCACAAATCTGTCTAAATCTGTGTTAGTGAGCATTTCTCCTTTGCTGAGATAATCCATCCACTTCACAAGGCATATCAAGATGCTGATTAGACAGGCATGATTATTGCATGGTAGTGTGCCTTAGGCCACAAAGGCCACTCTGAAATGTGCAGTTTTATCACACAGCACAATGCCACAGATGTCGCAAGTTTTGAGGGAGCGTGCAATTGGCATGCTGACTGCAGGAATGTCCACCAGAGCTGTTGCCCGTGAATTGAATGTTCATTTCTCTACCATAGGCTGTCTCCAAAGGATTTCAGAGAATTTGGCAGTACATCCAACCGGTCTCACAACCGCAGACCATGTGTAACCACACCAGTCCAGGACCTCCACATCCAGCATCTTCACCTCCAAGATCGTTTGAGATCAGCCACCCGGACAGCTGCTGCAACAATCGGTTTGCTTAACCAAAGAATTTCTGCACAAACTGTCAGAAACGGTCTCAGGGAAGCTCAACTGCAGGCTCGTCATCCTCATCGGGGTCTCGACCTGACTGCAGTTCGTCGTCGTAACCGACTTGAGTGGGCAAATGCTCACATTCGAGGGAGTCTGGCACTTTGGAGAGGTGGATGAATCCCGGATTTCACTGTACAGGGCAGATGGCAGACAGCATGTATGGCATCGTGTGGGTGAGCGGTTTGCTGATATCAACGTTGTGGATCGAGTGGCCCATGGTGGCGGTGGGGTTATGTATGGGCAGGCGTATGTTATGGACAGCGAACACAGGTGCATTTTATTGATGGCATTTTGAATGCACTGAGATACTGTGATGAGATCCTGAGGCTCATTGTTGTGCCATTCATCCACGACCATCACCTCATGTTGCAGCAAGATAATGCACGGCCCATGTTGCAAGGATCTGTACACAGTTCCTGGAAGCTGAAAACATCCCAGTTCTTGCATGGCCAGCATACTCACCGGACATGTCACCCATTTAGCATGTTTGGGATGCGCTGGATCGGCGTATACGACAGCATGTTCCAGTTCCTGCCAATATCCAGCAACTTCACACAGCCAGTGAAGAGGAGTGGACAACCTGATCAACTCTATGCGAAGAAGATGTGTTGCACTGCGTGAGGAAAATGGTGATCACACCAGATACTGACTGGTTTTCGGACCCCCCCAATACAGTAAAACTGCACATTTTAAAGTGGCCTTTTAATGCGGCCAGCCTAAGGCACACCTGTGTAATAATCATGCTGTCTAATCAGCATTTTGATAATCTATCCACCTCACAGGTGTGGCATATCTCAGCAAAGGAGAAGTGCTCACTAACATAGATTTAGACAGATTTGTGAACAATATTTGAGAGAAATAGGCCTTTTGTGTACATAGAAAAAAGTATTAGATCTTTGAGTTCAGCTCCTGAAAAATGGGGGCAAAAACGAAAGTGTTGCGTTTATAATTTTGGTCAGTGTATGTCTGTGGCATGATATGAAAGACATGAAAGAAGTGCCAGCCTCAAATAACCAGATGAGCAGTCTGTTATTTAGTGCCGCTATTGATAACAAACATTATTGGAGAATAACTGACCTCGGAATGTCACAACTGACCAATCAAAATCAAGCATTTCAGAACGCAGTGTAATAAGTATATTTACACACAGTAAAAAAAAAAAAATCAGTTAAGTTGTATTTACTTGATATTTGTGTGTGTTTAGCCTCACGCAACTAGACCTTCAGACTGACGGCAGAAGTGAAGCAACCAGTCATGTTTTGTTTTGTTTTGTTTTGTTTTGTGCTGTGTCATGTTTAGGAACATGGAAATATTCCGGTGTGTAAAGCATATTTTTAAGATGCTTAGAACTTTAAATATTTCATATACTTTTGAGAATCCAGCGTTTATTTGATCCTGATAAGCGTTTGTCACAGTTGTAAACACAGCGGCTTTCTTCTTTCGTGAGGGGGTTCGGCATCACAGCATCTTTGTTTCCAGGCAGAATGTTAAAGAACACGACACACGTCTCCCGAAAATCCTGTATAATTCAACCAATCCGATGACGACTTCGAAACTCCTGAAGTGTTTTCAGATAAGTGTGCCGTATGCATCAGACGTTCAGCCAACGGTCCATGGGTGTGACGTCTGAGACTAGTGTGTGTTTGAATGATATAGATGTTCAAAACTTCTTGTCCAGTGTGTTTTTAAAATTCTTCAAATGATAAAATTACCAAAATACTGCTGGATCAAGCACTGCAGTACCACAAGATCAGTAGTAGAAAGTTTAGATACTTCTCCCGATTAGGGGTCACCACAGCGGATCATCCGTCTCCATTTTGCTCTGTCCTCTGTGTCTTCCTCCGTCACACCAACCACCCACATGTCCTCCATCTCCCCATCCATGAACCTCCTCTTTGGTCTTCCTCTTCTCCTCCTGCCCGATGGTTTCATCCTACATACCCTGCATCCCTCCTCTGCACATGCCCAAAAACATTAGTCTTGCCTCTCTCACTTTGTCTTTAAAACTGTCCTACCTGCGCTGTCCCTCATTTCTGATCCTGTCCATCCTCATCACTCCCAAAGAAAATCGAGCATCTTTAACTCTACCACCTCCAGCTCCTTCTCCTGTCTTTTTGTCAGTGCCACCGCCTCCAAGCCATACAACATAGCCGATCTCACTACCATCTTATAAATATTACCTTTCACTCTTGCAGGTACCCTTCTATCACAAATCACTCCTGACTCTCTACTCAACCCACTCCACCCTGCCTGCACTCTTCTTTACTTCTCTACCACACTGTTCATCGCTTTGGACCTGACCCCAAGTATTTAAACTCATCCACCTTCACCACATCTGCTCCTTGTAATTGCACCATTCTGTCTTGATTCTGCTGACTTTCATTCCCCTTCTCTCCAGTGCATACCTCCATACCTGCTCGCAGAAAACTAACGGTTGGAGGGGCGTGGTTAAGTGTTTTCTGCTCAAGCCATGGCCCAAGCTGTCAAACTGACGTCACGTCACCTTTATTTATATAGTCATCAGAGAAGCAATGCCATTCCAGAGCAGAAGAAAATTATCAGATTTTGATTAAAGTGAAAATTTTTTCAGTGGATTAATCTGCACAGATTAATTGTTCACTTTAGGACTAACAATGTGTGCTAACACAGTAAATATTGTACATTTTGATTTCATGAGGACATAAAAATATACATTTATCATTATTTTTGCAATATCTACCACCATCTGGTCTTCCACATTCCTTTTCTTGACACCGTACCCACCCATCACCTCTGTTCCCTTCTCCAACATGTCCATTGAAATCTGCTCCAACCACCACTCTTTCTTCTTTGGGTACCCTCAACACCACTTCATCCAGCGTACTCCAAAAATCTCCTTTCTCCTCCATCTCACACCCCACTTGTGGGGAATATGCGCTCATGACATTTATCATCACCCCTTCAATTTCCAGCTTTACATTCATCATTCTCTCAGACACTCTCTTCACATCCAATACACTATTTACATACTCTTCCTTCAGGATTACCCCTATGCCGTTTCTCTTTCCATCCACACTATGGTAAAACAGTGTGAATCCACCTCTGATGATCCTGGTCTTACTCCTCTTCCACTTGGTCTCTTGCACACACAGTGGGCCTCATTTATCAATCTAACATAGAAACGAGCGCAGATCCGAGCGCACAAATCAACTTACGACAGAATTCACGTGTGATTTATGAAACATTCCTATGCCGCCAATCTCATCGTACGAAAGATCGTACGTTGATAAATGTGGCGGCTGAAAACAATCATCGTTTGAATATCACGCCCCTAAAAACACCCTGGTTTAGAAGCCCCGCCCCTAGAGTTTACGACAAGGAGAAACATAACCCGGCCAAAAAGAGGAAGTAATCTCATGAAAGAGAAATTGATCTTACTCCAAAAACACCCTTTAACCTTATAATTGCAAACAATGGCATTAATTTATATGTATATTAAATACCAGTAAATATAACGAAACATTTATAAACATTATAAACACTATATAGATTTAGTTCTCCTTAATCCACAACAAACCCTTTAAATTTAACGGTATTACAGAGTAAGAATGAAAAAATTAGTAGCTATAAAATTTTATATTAAACTATGAAGTAAAACACAAATTAGGCTATAGTGGCATTCATTATAAACAGCATACAACGTCACGCTAAAATGAATTTATTAAAGCGAAACTAAACGGCATTGGGCTTGAAAGCCTCACTCATTCGACATCCAAATGTTTCCATTTTTGCCATGTAACATTTAGCTGCTAAACTATTATCTTTGTACTTCACTTGTGTTGCAATATCCACGTAAAATATCACCCTTCACATGCGGAATAAATGTTTGTTTCGGCGCTGCACGTTGATTTTACAGTGGACCTTGTAAATTGTGCAGTGTAACTTTTATGTTTGGTTGACTGCATTTAGTTTGATTAATGGCTGAAATGTCAAGTTAGTAACGCTGAAATGTTGTGTGTGTGCATGTGAGGCACCTGAGTGATCACCGAGCAGTTAAATTTTTAAAAATAAAGATTTAAAGAAAACAAATAAAATGCACTAAGAGTGTCACAAAAACAAAAGTGGCCTATAGCCTACTTGTCGCACTGTTTTGTTTTTTCTGTTTTTTTTTTTTTAATCTGTTAATTAAGAGAAATATATTTCGTGTAGCCCTATTTATTTTATTCCTTTTATAATTTCTGTTTTTCTCCATTCACAGAAGCGCTGCATGGTGCGTGATGTGTGATTCCTCATGGACTGTTGTTTCTGCTGCTATTTGCGCATGTAAAGCTAAAGCCCTGTAAGAGACAGGGGGCGGGGGAAGCTTCGTTTGTCGGTTTAGGAAAATAATCTAAATGAACAAAATGCTGTCATACAATTCACCGAGAGTCTCTATGCTGCAGGCAAGTTCAGGCTAACTCAAAAACTTGCGTACACGAGCTCAGACCTGACGTGAGATTTGATCGTAGCCACCGCTCACGTCCATATTGATCAATTCCAAGTTTTGCGTAGAAACGACCGTATGCCCAATTTTCGGTCATACGTTCGTTTCATAAATGAGGCCCAGTATGTCTACTTTTCTCCGTTCCATCATATCAGCCAGCTCTCTCCCTTTATCAGCCATAGTGCCAACATTCAATGTTCTGACTCTCACCTCCACACTCTTACCCTTCCTCTTTTCTCATTGTCTCTGGACACACCTTCCTCCTCTCCTTCTCCTCTTTTGCCCAACAGTAGCATAGTTTCCACCGGTACCCTGCTGGCTAGCAGTACCTGTGGCGGTCGTTGTTAACCCGGGCCTCGAACGATCCAGTATGGAAATCTGATTTATGATCTGCATGTTTAATTTGGCACAGTTTGGGCTTGGGACCGGCACTGACTGCATTGGCTTGTGCAACCATAATCTAACAATACGAGATCATGTTTCAGATATGATCAGTGAATCAAACCACTCAATAAGTAGCAAGTATCATGTAATCTCATGTCTTTTTTTTAACCACAACAAATGTGTCCTAAAACAATGTTAAAGCAGCAAAAAAATAAAATAAATAAATAAATAAAAACACTGAAAAACCCAAGGATCAAGAGCACAACTAAAGCAAATGCTATTCACCAAAAAGGTGTCTTCAAATAAACACTTATTTTTAATAAAGTAGTTTTTTGGAGGAGTTGTTTAATAATCCTCTGCTGAGCTCTTGAGAAATGTACTTTAATTTATTTGGAGTTGATATGTTCCAGTGGCTGACATCAGATTGCTTATATTATCTGCAGTAGAAATGAATTTAAACGGGAATGAAAAAGTTGTCAACTGAAACATGACTGAGACATTTGAAATAAAAATAATTATTTATTCAGTTTAGAAAACAAGAAAATAAGTCAAATTAGGATTAAAAAAACAAGAGCAGTGGTACTGAAAACTTAAAAAGGTAAGTTCACCTTACAAATGTAAAGTTATTCCAACTAAACTTTATAAGTTCAGATAACTAAATTTGTCAAGTTGAAATACAGTTCTAATTTAATGTCAATGTCAAAGGATAACTCAAAAAGTTTAAAGTTTATTTTTTTATTTTTTTACGGTGCAGTTGGTATAGAAATTAATCAATGGATGGTGAGCTGTACTGGATTTCCGCCAGACATATAGTTTGGTGTTGAGGCCAAATAATTAAATTTTAGTCTCATCTGACCTCAGAATTTTCAAGGTGCATTTTGGCAAAGCTCAGTCGTGACTGCATTTGGCCTTTCTTGAGGAGTGGGTTTTTCCCCGGCAGTCCTCCCATCTGTGGAGAGTTTGTGATATTGTCATATGAACACAATGAGCACTCTTTGTCATAAATTCCTGCAGCTGATTCAGGGTTTCTGTAGGCCTCTTGGTCACCTCTCTGACCAGTTTCCTCGTGGCTCTTTCATCCAGTTTGGAGCAACGTCCTGATCCAGGGAGGGTCTGTTGTACCAAATACCTTCCACTTCTTAATAATAGACTTCACTGTGCTGCTAAAAAAAAAAAAAAAAAATCATTAAATGTTTTACAAAAGAGGTATTTCCTGAATTATGATGAAATACCTTCACTTTAAAATAAAATGGTAAAAAATGGAATGCCAAGGGGAAAAATACAGTTAAATATCCTCATTTAAATGAAGTATAAAATATTGTACAGTTTTATTCTTTAAACACCTTCACAGAAAAAAAATCATTGTTTTTACAGACTTTTCCTCTTATATGCCAAAATATCAGGGCAAATTTGATTTCTCATGTCATGACCCCTTTAATATTGTGAGAAATGGTGCCAT
>JAFVLL020015827.1:0-21501 GCA_021397915.2 Tor tambroides | reverse complement strand
CGGGGGAGGGTGCTACCATCCCCCAGCGTTTCAGGTCTCTGTGACTTACCGCGGCCGGGATGGGCGTGGCCGTTGCCGGCTTCCTCCCCGCTGCGGCATAGCGGCATCGCTTCTCGGCCTTTTGGCTAAGATCAAGTGGTCCGGTCAGAAGTTTGGGACAGCGATCGCCTCTTGCAGGATATTTTGGGCCCGTGTGTTGCTTGTCATACGGTGCCCCCATCCTTCAGGAGGTAAACGACAGGCGGCTTTTATTTGGAGACGACTCGTTCTTTGCGGGGAATCAACTTGTTTTAAGGTAAGGTTTTAACTTATTTATTGTATTTATTTATTGTTCCTTTTTTTAGCCGCAGCAGGCTGGTGGTGCCTCCAACATGTCGGCTGCTCGTGCCGGCGTGAGGAGGCACCACAGCGTGCGTTTTAAATTCAAAGAAAAAGAGGATGGCACTCTCCCGGCCATGTCCAGACTGGATTTTTCAAGGAAGTCCGTCTACTTCAGGGGACTTTCCTCGTTTAAAACTTAAGAGCTTTGTGCATTTCTAAAACAGTAAAATTTTGGGATAAAATAGCGCATTCACTGTTGAATTTTCTTTCTAAAAAAATCTAAGACTTCTCCTAATGTGTTGGTGTGTACCTCCTTCTCTTTTTCGTTGTATAAATTTTCATAAGATTGTTTCCTTTTAAAATATCTTGTCGTGCAAACTTCCCTCCCTCTACTTTTTAAAACTTTTTTGTAATTGCCCCACCCGTGAAATGTTGTTTTTAAAAAAACATATCTGGTACACTTTTTGCCTTCCTCTATCTCCTTCTCCCTGCTCCTTAAAATAACACCTTTTACTTTGTATTTCGGAAAGTTTTCTTCCTAAAAAAAAAAACTCTCGTCCATTCCTTCACTATCTCCCACCACTGTGCACATGAATCATAAATGTCTTGGAGGGTCTGCCATTGGCTGAAGTTCAGCTTCCACAGCCCTCCACCTACTGTCACACCAGTGGGCAGTGAAAGGGTGCACGACAGCATTATGTGGTCCGAAAAGAAGAGGGGGGTCAATGTAGCATCGGTTGGCGGGCAGTCCCGTGTAAAAATGTAGTCGATACAAGAGGCTCTGGTGCAGTCACCACTGATCCAGGAGAAGCCCTCCTCTCTCTGATGCAATGTTTTAAAACAGTCAACTAACCTAAAATCTCTGAGTAAACTTTGTAATAAAACCGATGTCTTGTCGACTTTAAAACCGTCTCCTACCCTCTTCCTGTCCCTATCTAGCATGTGGGGCTGCAGGTCTTCTAAAAGCTCATACCTGTCAATTTTTTTCCAGTAAAACCACACACATTTAAAATTTGAAATCTTTGCCTAAAAGAGTCAGATTAGCTAAAATTGCCCGCCCATCCCTCACCACCGTGCTACCCTTCACCAAGATATTGGAATTGATTAAAATAGCAACACCGTCATTTTGGTTAAAATTGGACCCACTCCAAATGGAAAGTCCTGGGGTCCAAATCTCCTCCCACTTCCTGTAATTAGTTAAAAAAGGCAGACCACATTCTTGCAATAAAAACACATCTGACTTAAAAGATTTTAAAAAGGATAAAATGCTCTGTGCTCGTATGTTGCTCTTCACACTTCTCACATTGATTGTGGAGATAGTGAGAGCCATGAGCAGTATGGTTAAAAGGTGTGAGGCATTTAAAAGCAACCAAGGGACTACGGAGATATAATTAAAATCATGTTACAACTTGTTGCACCTGCCTTTCCTTTTCTCCAGAACCCTGAGATCAGGAAGGCAAATGCCTGACGCCTCGGGCCACAGAGAAAACCTCTTGTGGCTCCTTTGGCGACGGTGTTCTTAGCTCGAAATGCAGAAAGGAGACTTCATTTGGAGATTCTGCAGGCCACACACGGTCTAGGTCTTCCAGGAGGGAACTATCTAGCCGATGCGCTGCCCGCAGCCTTTTCCTCCTCTATTTCAGGTAGAGGAGATCTCGCAGACCTTTTCTGCACTTGAGCATTGGGGAGTGAACAATCAGTTTCGCTCCCACTATCCACCACACTGTTCTCCGAAACAGTTTTTAGGGAGGAAGCCATTTCCTCCTCTTCGTCCTCCATTTTGTCTCCACACTCTTCCAGGGGAGAGGAAACTTAAAATTTCCCACCAAAACCTCTGGGCCCGCCTCCAGCTCATTAGTGGAAGACTCCAAGACCTCAGGTGTATCAGAGTAGAGATCTCAATAAACGGAAATCACTGCTTTTAAAACCGACGGCAGTCATCTCGCCACGCCTTTGTGAGGGCAGAACTCCGTGGCAGCCAAGGCAAGGCCCTCATTATTTCCTCTGCTATTCGTCACAAAAAGCTGCAATCCCCGAAAAGGGGAAGCACACCATTTCTGGAGACATTGCAATACCAGGCCGATGTGTGGAGTGGACGGGGCAAGCCCCAGCTCCGCGATCCAAAAATCTGTTTAATATGCAGTCCCCAGGTAGGGGACGTATCAGATATTAAACTGATAAGAACTTTTTTTTTTTTTTTTTTTTTTTTTTAAATCACCAAACCCATACTTTACAACACATTCACTGTACAATGATACAAACATAGTTAGTTATTCTTTTAGCTTTCCATCATTCTGTTGGAAATCAAACCAAACACCCACATTTTACAGAGACAAAAACAATCACTCCTCTACCCCACCCCAACCTTCTGCAGCCCTCTCCATACCCTTCTGGTTATCTCCTCCCCGAAACACATTTTAGTTTAGTTTTATTGATTTTATATAGCACATTTAACCTGTTAACCCGCACCAGGACGATCTCGCACCGAACGCTCTTTGTTTGCACACGTCATTGTTTAGGAATAGAATAAATGAAACGGGACAAAGTTAATCTTGACAAACTATATAACATTCTGAAGGTCTAAGCCTCAAGCATCGACGATAGATCGCTGTTTTTCGATGGAAAGCTTATAAGGAATGTATTTGCTAAATTTGTGTAAGCAGTACACATCAAAACATCCATAATAAAAAAGCAGTACGTACAATTATCATTGTAATGAGTCACAAACGCGTCCACTGCTGAAATCCCAGTTTAGTTAGAAAGATAAGGGTCCACAGAACATCCAATAGAGCACTTTTAGTCCAGCGAAACAATAACGTTGTAATTTGGATGGATATTCCTTTGTTTACGTTTTATTTCTTCGGGAGAGTTATTGTTTGTGTCCGTTATGGAATAAATTACGCTCAAAAACAGCGTCTTGGTGGTAAAAAAAAAACACGGTTTTGTAGCATACAGTGTCACAAACAGAATGAGACCATCCACTGAAAAAAAAAAAAAAAGTCACAGATACACGGAATAGTTTATTTGAATTTGGTGCTCTCTCGTGACAGCACGTGACGCGGCTGTCATCTGAGGGGGGTGTAACTTAGCGATCGCCTTTTGTGCAAATAATTTATAATTAACTTTTTTTTTTTTTCCATTTTTCATATATATGTATATGTGTGTGTGTGTGTATATGTGTGTATATATATATATTATCACACACACATATATATGTGTGTGTGTTGTGGGGAATGTGGCTGTATCTATAATTACCATCTGTATTGCGCACATCAGCGTGTTATTACCGGCTGTATGACAGGTATCGAATGCTGTCAATGACTGGCTATTATTGACTATATAGCCCATTATCATGATTATAATCTGAATGGAGGCACATCAGCGTGTGATTACCGACTGTATGACCATGTGTGGCAATATCAGTTTATGCTGGCAATCAGAGTATATACTTGAGTATGTACTACATACAAAGCAATATATATATATTTTTTTTTATTACTCAATTTTTGTATGTTTTAGTGCTCAAATAAATCACTTATATGGTGTGTCAAATTCTGTCTATTATTTTATAATTGAAAAACTATGCAGGAGTATTTATAATGACTAAAGCAGTTTGTATAATTTGCAATACATTTGGTGGTGGTTTTTCCTCAAACGGGGTGGCGGGGGTTGGACTAGAAATATTCTCAGAAAAATGATTGCAGGAATCTCATTTTTCATGGTATCTTCTTCAAATTTGAAAAACTCATGAGACACGTGACTTTCAACCCATTACTTTTCTGGATTGCTCCAGGACTTATTTTATATGAAGAAAAAAAAAAAACATTCAGTGTGGAAAAACATTTTTCAAGGCACGTCAGTGTCTATAACTTTTTATCTTTTTGAGCATTATCAACTCTGGATGACGGATAGTAAAGCCTAGAGTGTCTTCTTTCCAAAGATACCTAAATTGTGTGTGTAGCCCACTGTTGTCAGGAACTTTAACCATTTTAATTTAGGTAGGTCATTTTCACCTGTGAGGCCCAAAATGGGGGGTGCTGTCTAACAGGTTAATAACGACAGTGCTGTACAAAATTAAAAGAATACATACATAAAACAACTAACCATATAAAACAAATCACAAATTATGACAAAGATAACATCACACATTATCAAATATTTGACAGCATCTACTCCAGACCATAAGCCGTTTTAAAAAGATGAGTCTTAAGTGTATACTTAACCTGAAAATAGGAGGCTGATCTTACATATAATGGTAAATTTGTTCCACAGCTTAGGTGCTTCCACTGAAAAAGCATGATCCCCCTTAAGTTTCAGGTACGTCATGGGTGCAGATAACAAAAAAGAATCTGATGACCTTTAAAGGCCTGTTAGTCACATGGTACAAGAGGAGATCAGATAGGTAAGATGGTGCCAAACCTGCCATAGAATTATACACAAACTGCAGTACCTTTTAAACTGAATTCGAAACTCGATAGGAAGCTAATGCAAACTAATCAAAACTGGAGTGATACTTTCTCTCTTTTTGGTCCCTGTTAAAAGTCTGGCTGCAGCATTTTGGACCACCTGGAGACTAGATAAACAAGACTGAGTAATTCCTAAATACAATGAATTACAATAATCCAATCTTGTTGAAATAAATGCATGAATAACAGTCTCCAGATCCTTAAAAGAAAGAAAAGATTTAATTTTAGCAATCATCCTAAGATGGAAAAAAAAATGCTGATTTCACGACTGAATTGATCTATCAAATTTGAGTACCGGGTCAAAAATAAGCACATTCAGGGCATCCAAAGACCAACACTTCTGTCTTAGAATCATTCAGCTGTAAAACAATTTCCGCCATCCAAGTTTTAACTTCTCTCACACAATCAATCAGAGACTGGAGAGATATATTGTCATCTGGTTTCATTGGAAGATAAAGCTGTATATCATCTGCATAAAGAGGGTATGATATCTGATACTTACAAAAAATCATAGCTAAAGGAATAAGATAAAGGGAGAACAAAACAGGGCCTAAAACGGTACCCTGTGGTACCCCACATGTGCATGCAGCATTAAAAGAGATAAAATTCTCAATAGCTACAGAAAAAGATCTCCCCCTAAGATAGGATGTGAACCAGCTTAATGCTGTTCCCCTAATTCCAACATACTCCTCCAGTCGTGTCAATAAACTAGAATGGTCGATAATGTCAAAAGCCAAGCTTAGATCCAGAAGGACCAAAACCCCACATTTCCCAGAGTCAACAGCTAATAGCAAATTATTTAACACTTTCAAAAGAGCAGATTCTGTACTATACTGAGCTCTGAACCCAGACTGAAACTTATCCAATATATCACTATTCTTTAAGGAGAAGGAAAGCTGATGGAAAAACAACCTTCTCCAATACCTTTGAAAGGAAGTTTTGATATAGGCCAGTAATTGGCTAGAACCTGTGGATCAAGGGTAGGCTTTTTAAGTAAAGGGTGTATCACTGCATGTTTAAAATAAGATGGAACTTGACCATTATTAAGAGTACTGAATATATGGACCAATGGTATCTAACACTTCCATAGTTAAAAATGTGGGAATAGGATCCAGAGAGCAGGATTCAGGTTTCATGAGACAGATAATGTCCATTTAAAGAAGAAATGGACACAGGCTCAAAACTAGATAATGTAGCAAAATTGCAATAATCCTCAAAAGAGACATTCCCAGAGTGCACAATATTAGAGCAAATATTTTGGATTTTATTAATAAAGAACTCTAAAAAAAAAAAAAAAAAACATTACAAATTAATGGAGATGCACCAGGAAATGAAACTGTAACAGGATTTAAAACCCTACTAATAGTACTAAATAAAATTTTAGGTCTGCCAGCATTGCTAGAGATAAGGTTAGAAAAATATAATCACCTAGCATTCTTAACAAATTTCTGATAAATAACTAAACAATCCCTCAAGATTTCATAGGAAACTTGCAATTTGTAACTTTTCCATTTCCTCTCAGCTTGCCTGCAATTCCTTCTTAAAACTCTAGCTTCACCATTTAGCCAGGGCTGACTTCTTGCTTTAGGATATTTTAATTTCAGTGGAGCAAAAGAATCCAAAATATTTGCACAGGTGTTATTAAAACTTGAGGCAAACTCTTCAAGGTCCATGTCAGAAGAAAATGATTCAAAGGAAACAGCAAATTCAGAGGAGACAAAAGCATCAGCAAATTGTATAGGTGTAAATTAATTAAGTGAATGAGTATAATAACCAGTAAGAGGTTGTTTCACAGGCCTGGACAATACAGTTTTAAAAATGATCATCTTAAGATCAGAAAAATATGAGTCTTCAATCTGAATAATCTGTAGTGAAAAGACAAAATCAGATGAAGTGTTTGACCTTTATCATGGGTAGCACCCAAGACAGACTGAGAAAGATTAAATGAATCAACAATTTGCAAAAATTCAGAGACTAAGGGTTTGTCAGGGCAGCATACATGAATATTGAAATCACCAAGTACCAAAAGTCAATCAACATTAGGCACAATTGAAGCTTAAATCTGAAAATTCCTTCAAAAAGAACTTTTGGGAGGTCTGTAAATAAGAGCACAGAGAATAGGGTGAACCAAATCCACCTGACACAATTGTACCTCAAAACTTGAAAATGTCTCCACAGGTAACAATTGACGGCTAAAATGCTTTTTAAAAATTGTAGCTACACCCACCCCCCCACACCTCTAACCACAGTCCTTGGTGAACTAAAAAAAAAAAGTTACAATCAGAGGGAGATGTTTCTGATAAAGAATCCAACTCGTTAGTGTTTAGCCAAGTCTCCATCATAAATAGTCTAATTCGTGGGATACAATAAAATCATTAATAATAAAAGTTTTATTAGATGGCGATCTTGTGTTAATCAAAGCCATCTTTACCGTCTCCGAGTCCGGGAACATGGTCCGTGTTGTCATATCGAATGACCTGGGGTCCGTTCTTTGTACGTCGCTAACTCAGTTAGCTGGATTTGATTGTTGCCGATTTTGCTTGATCTTGGATCATTTGGTTCTTCCAAGCTCATCCTAGACTTGCTGTCATAGCAACAGGTCCATAAGCTTAAACCTGCTCTGGAGCAGGCTTATTTCATGTAAACAGGATTAGATTGCATCTTTTTAAGCAGAATTGATACTTACTTAATATCTGCCCCAGCCACCGCTACTTTATTACAAGAGTACCCTACTGGTCCAGGGACAATAATTTAAAATAATAATTTTAAAAATCAATTTGAAAATAATATAATGTTGTGTAGTCTATAATACTATAGACACAGCCAGTTTTACTCATTGAAAGACTTATTAGTGATGAAATAATTGATAACTGTATTGGAGTCTTACACACATGCTCTGCAGTTAATCTGAGTCGTTATATTAATTTGAGTGGTGACAGATATTATGGGAGAGGCTTGATGGAGCGCAGGAGATGCAGATAACGTGATCATGACCCTTAAGAAACTTTAATTAATGCTGTCACGTAGCAAATCTGTTTCAAAGATAAAATTAAATGAATTGCTAACATTGAAGTAAAAATGTATAGCCTGTACAAATACTAGAAATCGTGAATATAAATAATTGGGAATCGTGTAAAAAAAAAAATTACAAATACATTAAAATGAGCGCACATTTCATTTATCTATTATAACATTTATGTAGTTTTGTTCGCTTGGCTGTTTCCTTATAAAAGTCCAGAAATTTGTCAAGTTTTTCGTCAGGTGTCTTTTTTTAATGGTATTATGTCATTACGTTGCCGTCTTGCCGCCAGCCAATCACTGCATTGCTGATTGTGGTTTCGAGTATCGATACATATGCCCTTTTAAACCAACCCATGAACGCGCAATTATCTCCGATAACTCAATCCAGCCGTACTAATCATCAACAACAGGTGCGTTCGAAGAACCGAATTAGCCAGATCCTGATTAGTGCGATGATATCATCTTGGATGTGTCATTTGATCTCGGATGTAATAAGCGACGTACGAAGAACGGACCCCTGGACTTTGCTAACTTGAGAACAGTGGAACGTTTATCACTATCAAAGTTAACTCCTCTCTCGGAGATATGCAGTCGCTTCGAATCCCAACGAGCACAACTGCACTGCGAGCTCGGCCAGACAGGAACAAACCGCGATTGCCTGGAATGGGGAATCCACCGATGATCAACAGTTCTCCCGGTAGTATGTGGTCGCCCCAGGTCCCAGCTGGCAAACTAGCACGGCAAACTCGGGAAGACAGGAATAAGCCATGACCGCCTGGGATGAGGAACCCGCCGATGACCAGGCCAAGCATTAAATTTGTTGGAACAAGTAGAATCCACAACCCTCTGAACACAATTGGTGATTGTCCTCAAACGGACTGCCACTCCACCACGCTTGCCTCACTTTTTTCCGCGCTGCTTTTTATTAAAAGCACAGTCTATTAAACCGCAGGGATCCATCCGCAACAGTGACTTAGGAAGACTGAAAGACCTCCCTTCATACGGATTCCAGAAACATAAATTCTCCACTGAGTCACAGATATCCAGTAGTTTGATGGTCATAAATAAGAACTGGAGTAATTTGCTGTATAAAAAAAACAAGGAAACAAAACGAAAAAACAAATAACAGGGTAACACAAACAAAAAGAGACGGCTCAGCCTAGAACATGTTGGCGCCATCTTGGATCTGTTTTAAACACTTTAAACACCTCCGCCGACATTTTCCCCAGCAATTTAAAAAAATTCAGGTTCCAAACGAGGAATCTGCTTCCTCAAATACATTGTTCTCCATTCCCATAGAACATGCTTCCCCTCTGAAATCGTACCCCATATTACTCTCCTTCGTTCTGTTTCAAAAACTTCTAAACCTACCCTGTAAAGCACCAAGTCACTCGTGATAATTGGCCCCCTCCACCTCGCCCATCACAGCATGACTGACCTCCAGAGCGCTACAGCTCCCGGACACGCCCACAAGGCGTGCTCTGTTGTCTTCTCTTCGCCACACCCTGTCGGACACAATGGAGGCCTGCCCAAACCATGTCTATACAACATCTCTCACTTGTAACCGACCCAAGGCAGCTAACCAGTTAAGATCTTTGCAGAAGCCCGTTAACCCTAAAATAGGCAAGAGTAGAAAATGATCTGCAAAAAAATATAATTTCATGTCACTTTTTATATAATCTGGACTTAAATAAAATATTAAATTTTTGTAATATTTGATATTTTGGTTTTATATGTTGTGTCTCCCAGTACACTTCGCCTGCTTTGGGTATAAAAAACAGCCCAAGTCATCAATAAGTCTATGACTGATTTGATGCAAACAAATATGGGATATTCAAAATATGCTGCATGTATGACATCTAAGTGTGCTAAAATTAAGGCATAGACATATTTTGTTTTTGTTTTGTTTTTTTTAAACTGTCTCATCTTTATCCTCAGGGGTGGGCAATTCCAACCCTTGAGGTCCACTGTCCTGCACGGTTTAGCGCCATCCCTAAAATAATCAATGTAATTTATGTAACAAAATAATTTATGTAATCCTGAAGACTTTTGACAGATTTTTCAGATGTGTTTGATCAGGGTTGGAGCTAAACGCTGCAGGATCTTGGCCCTCTAGGATCAGGGTTGGACACTCCTGTTCTACCATAAAATTAGCTGTGTGAAACCCTGCAAGAGAAAAATCTAGTTAAAAATGCAAAGCTGTAGTCTGTAGAATTAGGTCCCAACCTAACTGATACGCAATTTCCTGACCGATCCTCTAATAGGAATGATAAGAAACGATCAGATACTATAGAAACTGATTTTGACGATTTTTTTTTTTAGTCCAGGGAATTCAACGAGACTGGAATAGGAAGGTCAAGAAGCAGGAGAAGGAACGTCGCAGATGGGCCCAGGAGAGCTGGAAGTAAGAATTATCTTCAAAATGAGAGCGATTCTGAGATTGCTACGGAAGCAAGAAGCGACAAATAAGAAAATAATGAAATCGATAAATTGAATAGCATGATTTTTCGGCTGAATTACAAGTATTGACAAATGATTTAGGAACAACGGAACTCCAGACTCCTGCTATGAAAGTATAAGTGTCAAAAGCTATATAAGTGTGAATTTTGTTTTGAGGTTATAACTGCTATATAATTGCTTTGCTTACTTTGTAAAAGAACGGTCAAAAACCAGGGGATGCGTTTTGCAAGAAGGGTGCAAAATGGAACTTCTAGTTAACCGTGGGAGAAGGTGTTATTAACACCTGCTAGAGGTGTTATATTGTGGTTTAGACACATGTGCCTATGCATTGCTTATGTTTTGAAAAGGTGTTAATTTTTTGCTATAGTTTAAAACAGAAGTAGACATGCTTGCTATCTAGAGAAGTTATAATTTTTCCTTTTGAACTTTTGACACCGTCTTGTGCAGTTTCTGTGACACAGGTCGTGTTGCATGCCTGCAAGTGAGGAGCCAGTCACAGGCACTGGCAGAAGATGGGAAGTTTTTGATTTGATTTAATGCAAATGATATGCAAGATTATATAAAGGCTTATGAAACTATTGCAAGGGGCCGACATTTCGTGGTGAAGACATTTACTCGCTGTTATTTTTATTTGCTTATGAGTTATTGTTTTTAATAAAACGAAACCATTGTACTGGTGATTCCTTAAATTTTTAAAACAAGTCTCTGAGTGATTAATTAATAATAACCAGTTATCATAACCTGAATAAGACTTTATTTTGACCTTCAAGTGGTCCGAACTTGGCTGAGCTAGGAAGGACACTGGAGGAAAGAATCTGAAACATCCAACTACATCCATCCAGATAGGAGGTAATTATACATGGTTTATCTGTGAATTATTTTTGGATGATAGAGATGTGAATTGTGAGCTTTAGTTCTTAATTTCGGTATAAAAACTCAAGTCAACTAAATGTAATATGTGACCCTGGACCACAAAACCAGTATTAAGTCGCTGGGGTATATTTGAAGCAATAGCCAAAAATACGTTGTATTTGTCAAAATTATAGACTTTTTTATGCCAAAAATCATTAGTATACAGTATTAAGTAAAAAGATCATGTTCCATAAAGATATTTTGTAAATTTCCTACTGTAAATATACCAAAACCTCATTTGATTAGTTATATGCATTGCTGAGGACTTCATTTGGACATTTTAAAGGCGATTTTTCTCAATGTTTTGATTTTATTGATTTATATTTTATATATATATATATATATATATATATATATATATATATATATATATATTTATTAATAATAATAATATTATTATTATTATTATTAATTTTTTGCACCCTCAGACTCCAGATTTTCAAATAGTTGTATCTTGGCCAAATATTGTCCTATCCTAACAAACCATACATCAATGGAAAGATTATTTATTCAGCTTTCAGATGGTGTATAATTCTCAGTTTCAGAAAATTGACACTTAAGACTGATTTTGTGGTCCAGGGTCACACATTATCCGTTTTACATGCAAATATTCACATTTGCACAATTTTTAAACTCAAAATAAATAGAAAGGGGACTGTGTACAAAGGGCTTCCTGGCCTCTAGGCCCCCATAAGGCTCTTCCCTAAGGGCCCCTGGCCCCGGAATGTGATTTCTACTGAGGGGGATCTGCTCTCCTTGATGCAATGTATAACCCCCATCCACCCCCCCACCTCACTTCTCTGAGATATTTTTATTTATTTTTTTTATCAAGGGGCTCCCCCTTTTATTTTGTGATTTCCGCAACTTCTGTGTATTTTCTACACCCCCTCCCACCCCCCCCATAACCACCAAGGGGGAAAGCCAAACCCCCTCAAAACACCCCACCCCTCACACACCCACCAGCCCATACCACCCCATAATTCACAATGATGTAATAACCAGACCTGGGGGCACAATATAACTTGTAACCCCATTCATTGTCAATACTGAGGATAATCCTTTTTTTATTTTTTTTTTTTATTATACCCTAAGCAGGCAATGTGTCTCAGGAGATACATATATTTCAAAATGTGATAAACAATACGAACAACAACTTTATTTTTCAACATGTCAAGACAATGTTCACAATTAATACTAATAGTTGTATTGAAATTTTTTTGCTGAAAGTAAGATTAATATGCCTACTTTCTACATTTTCTGAAAGTTTAGCCCCATGGGCAGACATGTTGGATTTAGGTCAAACTGACAAAACGAGCACAGAACATTTGAACCAAGTGATGTGACCCCCATCCTACAAACAACCTCAACTATGATAATGATAACAGTATTGGATGAAAAATTCGTCCTTTTGCCTCCTATAAGAGACTAAAAAGTATGTATCTTGTGGTACACGTTGCCTGCTTTAGGATTAAATACGATGGCTGCAACCTTATCCAACTTACTTCACAAGGCGAGACCACTTTCGCTACCCCTTCCACTAGCTCCTCACTCAGTCTGTGGTACAGTTTCCTCTGCTCTAAAATCAGGGATTGCTCTAAACACCAAGGCTTCCGAGCAATAAAATCCGCCGCCTTGCGATAATGCTCTGGCCTATTTGCTGACAAGGGTCTTGTTCCCCTCCAATTACCCAAAGACTTCAAAGGAAAAGCCAGCCAAAACTGGGCTAAGAACCTAGCCTTATTCTCCCTCTCTTGGGATGCTAAGCGAACTGCCCAGGAGCAGAAAATAGCCTCCATCTTCAGTGGAAACCAAGGGACCCCCTCCCAACCACCCTGTACATCTGCCCCCTAGCAACCATTTCGGTGCTATTCTTCCACAAAAAGGAGAAAACTAGCTTTTCTAACTTTCTCCCAAACCAAAAAGGAACTGGAAACACATAAGATAAGTAATTTAGACTTGGTAGAAGATTGGCCTTTACCACCTCTAACCTCCCCCACAAGGACAGCCGCATAGAATTCCACCTTACTATCTTCCCCCGCACTACCTTCAATCTTGCCTCCCAGTTCTCCCAGTCTTCTCTTAAAAAATCTGACTCCAAGAATTTTCAACCCATCTGCACAAATACTAAACCCTCCTCTTGCCTCTGCTCTTTCAGCCCACTGACCAAAAAACATGACTGATGACTTAGCCACATTAACTCGTGCCCCAGACAGCTGGCAAAACTCCTCCAGGATCCTACCAACCACCTCAAAGTCACGCTCCGAGGTCAAAAACAAGGTTGTGTCATCTGCATAAGCAGCCACTTTGGCACATATGCCTCCCCCTCCAGGCAAGTAAATGCCTCTAAGAGAAGGCACCACCCTCAAAGCCCCTAACAGAGGTTCTAAAGATAAAACATAAAGAAGGGGGGACAAAGGACACCCCTGCCGTACTCCTCCCAACTGTTCCACCTTTTCTGTAAAATGGCCATTTATCCCTATTCTACTGGGAAGCCTTCCTATAGAGCAATCTAACCCACGCTCTGAACACTGGACCAAACCCCATGCGCCTCAAAGTTGCCTCCAGAAAGGAATGGCTGACCTTGTCAAAGGCCTTCTCCTGATCTAAGCTCAAGATGGCTAAAGGAAGCTGCCTTTGCTCTGCCCAGCTGATTATATCTCTGACTAGAGCCAAGTTCATTGAGACTGACCTGCCTGGCACGCCACACGTCTGGTCTGACTGGACAACTGCTCCTATGACCTTCTTAAGTCTCTCTGTCAAGACTTTTGCCAACACTTTGTAGTCTGTGGTCAGCAAAGTAATAGGCCTCCAATTCCCTAACTCTTCCTTCACCCCTTTCTTATACAATAACGTAACCAACCCTGTTCTCATTGTCTCTACCAACTCTCCCCTTCTAAAGCATTCCTGGTACACTCCCACCAGTTCCCTTCCTACCCACGGAAAAACCACCTCATAAAAGGCCACTGGAAGGCCATCACATCCTGGAGCCGTGCTTTTTTTTTTTTTTTTTTTAAGGAAACCACTGCAAAACTAACTTCCTTCAAGTGCCCTTCTAACGTTCTCCTTTCGTCCTCCTTTAAACCCCCCTCCAGACCAACCAAAAACCTCCCTTACGCTGTAACTGAAGGAGTTCCATCACTGAATAGCTGCCTATAAAATCCTTCAGCCACCTCCAGCATCCCCTTCACGGATGTTTGCGCCCCCCCTTCACTGCTCAAACCCTCTATATAACTTTTCCTTTGCCTACCCCGCACTGATGCAAAGAAAAAACTAGTTGGCTTCTCATCATCAAACCGCTTCCGGACGCTTGAACCTTGCAAAAAAGACTTAGCTTCCTCCCAATAATGATCCTTCATAGCTTCCTGCAGATGCCTTGCCCTAGTCTGTTGAGATCGCTTCCTGTTCCTGCCTGCCATGCTGCTGTTTGTAGCTCCGTGTAGCTTTATCTGAAGAAATCTCTATCGTACTCTGTTGTTTAAATGACTGAAGTATATATAAAGTGTATATAATTTAATTCTCACCATATTTATGATTTAAGACTAATTTGGCATCATCCACCTTTAATCTCGTAATCTAAACCGCGAGCGCTGCGTTAGCATTCTGTTAGCCTATTAGCTTGTCAATCACATCTCCATTCACGTTTTCTACCGCTGCTGCTTCTCTCTCACTCCTTTTTTTTTTTTTTTTTTTTTTTATGAGTCATGTACAGTTTATCTGTCTCTGTCAGCAGCGAGGGATTCACATGTGATAAATGCAGGGAAATAGTTGGGCTGAAAGAGAAGATTTCAGAATTATAGACACGCATCCAAATTTTGGTTGAGGGTAGTAAGAATGTGAGGGCTGTAGATACTGCTTTGGATGCGACTAGCTCAGGGACTCCTGTACATTGTTCGGTTTCAGCGCCTCTGCAGCAGGGCAACTGGGTGAATGTGAGGTGGGATAGTCGTGGGTCAAAACACCGCTCTTCCATTCCGATCAAACATCAAACAGGTTCTCCCCACTCAGTGACGCACCCACTGAGAAACCTGATGAAAGTGCTCTATTTATTGGTGATTCTATTGTATGGAACATGAAAATGGAGACACCAGCCACCATAGTCCAATGTTTACCGGGAGCCAGAGCGCCTGACATCTTGGCAAATTTAAAAGTGCTGGCTAATGCTAAATGTAAACTCAGTAAGATTGTTATTCATGTTGGTGCTAATGATGTTCGACTTCACCAGTCGGAGATCACTAAAAATAATGTTAAAGAGATGTGTGAACTTGCAAGTACGATGTCAGACACTGTAATATGCTCTGGCCCGCTCCCTGTTTACCGTGGTGATGAGATTCATAGCAGACTGTCGTCACTCAATGGCTGGATGTCTAAGTGGTGCTCGCAGAATAATAGGTTTTATAGACAATTGGAAGAGTTTTTGGGGCAGACCTGACCTGTTGAAAAGAGTCTTCATCCCTCCTGGGGTGGTGCCGCTCTTCTCTCTAGAAATATGGCACATACTCTTAGAGTTCGTATTTGACTAACTGGGACCCAGGTCAGGAAGCAGACAGAAATTTTGCAGCAGAGCAATGATATCTCAGATCATTATCTAGTTTCGTGTATATTCCATATAGCTAAAGCTGTAAAACCAACTCCTTGTTACAAATATGGTAGAACCATCACCTCAACCACAAAAGACTGCTTTATAAATAATCTTCCTGACTTATCTCAGTTCCTCAGCATATCCAATAGCTCACAAACTATGGACTCTCTCTTTTCTAGCATTTTAGATACAGTTGCTCCGTTACGCTTAAGGAAGATTAAGGAAAAGAGTCCAACATCGTGGTATAATGAGCATACTCGGGCCCTAAAGAGAGCAGCCTGGAAAATGGAGCGCAACTGGAGAAAAACAAAATTAGAGGTATTTCGTATTGCTTGGTGGGAAATATTCTCTCCTACAGGAAAGCCTTAAAAACCGCTAGATCTGCTTACTTTGTCTCTCTCTTAGAAGAAAACAAACACAACCCTAAGTATTTATTCAATACAGTGGCTAAATTAACAAAACATATAACATCAGCAGGTGAAGACATTACCCAGCAGCACAGTAGTAATGACTTTATGAACTACTTTACTTCCAAGATCGAAACTATTAGAGATAAAATTGTAATCATGCAGCTATCAGCCACAGTATCGCATCAGATAGTACGCTATAGATCCCCTTAGGAACAATTTCACTCATTCTCTTCTATTGGAAATGAAGAATTCTATAAACTTGTTAAATCATCTAAACCAACTACTTGTATGTTAGACCCTGTTCCATCTTAGCTCCTAAAAAAGGTGCTTCCAGAAGTAATAGATCCTCGTTTGTCTATTAACTCATCATTGTCATTAGGATATGTCTCAAAAACCTTCAAACTGGCTGTTATTAAGCCTCTCATTAAAAAAAAACACAACTTGACCTCAAAGAATTATTTAATTACAGACCGATCTTGAATCTCCCTTTTCTAGAAAAGGTAGTATCATCACAACTATGTTCCTTCTTAGAGAAAAATGCTATATGTGAGGATTTCCAGTCAGGTTTTAGACCATATCATAGTACCAAGACTGCTCTCATTAGAGTTACAAACGACCTGCCCTTATCATCTGATCGTGGTTGTATTTCTCTATTAGTGCTACTGGATCTTATAGCACCACGTTTGACACTATCGACCACAATATTCTTTTAGATAGACTAGAAAATTATGTTGGCATTAGAGGAAGTGCACTGGCATGGTTTAAATCGTACTTATCTGACCCCCATCAATTTGTGGCAGTAAATGAAGAGATATCATACCAATCACAAGTGCAGTATGGAGTGCCTCTAGGCTCAGTACTAGGCCCCTTACTTTTCATGCTTTACATGTTACCCTTGGGAGATATCATTAGGAAACATGGTGTTAGCTTTCACTGTTATGCTGATGATACTCATCTCTATATTTCTTCGTGTCCCGATGAAACATACCAATTTGCAAAACTAACAGAATGTATAGTTGATATCAAAAACTGGATGACTTGCAATTTCCTACTACTGTTTTTTTCAGAATTTAGGTGTTAATTACTGGACCAAAAACTTTTGCATGTAATGGCTGCTCTGTAAATTCTTCATCATCAGTTAGGAACCTAGGCGTACTTTTTGATTGCAATCTTTACTTTGAAAAACATGTTTCTATGATTTGTAAAACTGCATTTTTCCATCTTAAAAATATATCTAAATTACGATGCTCAATGTCAAATGCAGAAACATTTAATTCATGCATTCCTGACCTCCAGGCTAGATTATTGTAGTGCTTTTTTTGGGTGGTTGCTCTGCACGTTTAATAAACTCCAGCTGGTTCAAAATGCAGAAGCTAGAGTTCTTACTAGAACCAGGAAGTATGACCATATTAGCCCGGTTCTGTTAACACTGCACTGGCTCCCTATTAAACATCGTATACATTTTAAGATCTTGCTAATTACCTAGAAGGCCCTGAATGGTTTGGCACCTCAGTATTTGAGTGAGCTCTTATCACACTATAGTCCTTCACGTCCGCTGCAATCTCAAAACTCTGGCCATTTGATAATACCTAGAATATCAATCACCTGCAGGCGGGAGATCGTTTTCCTATTTAGCCCTATTTACAGATGACCTCTGCAGCCCTGAATGTCAGCGGAGATCAGAACAACTAGATGAGCCCCAGAGACTGATCCCCAGTGAAGACCTCGTCTCCTAGACGGCCATCGGTACAAGACCACAGGAACCAGATGAGTCCTTTTGCACAATCTGATTCTGCTTTAGCCTAGATTTAAACTGCTGTGTTGTCTAACAAGAGGAGAATGACACTATTTCAACACACTATTTCCCCGTCTAAATACTGTAAAGCTGATATAAAGCCACCCGAAGCTGCTTTGACACAATTTGCATTATTAAAAGTGCTATACAAATAATAGCGACGTGACTTGACTTGACCTTTTCCCCTCCGTCTCTCTGTTTTACCCCAATTTCCCCCACCACCCTCTCCCCAGTGTCAATCTCACCCCCAGCCTCCTTGCTCTGGACCCATCTGAGTACAGGTTCCTGGATTTTGCTGCACTTCCTTTCTCGATCTCCAGTCACATCCTCACAAAGCTTCCTTCTCCTTAAGCCCTGGCCCGTGTCAGGCCCCACTGTGTCCTGCTCCATTTCCATTGCCGAGGGAAACTCCCTTTCACCTCCTGTAGACTCTGCCGTCCCCAGCTTCGTCTCCCCATAAATGCTACACAGCACCTCTGCGACATTTAACTGACCAAATTGAAAAGGACTCATCTGCAGCTCCTGCACATCTCCCTTTTCTACCACATCTCCACTCCTTGTTTCTGCCATCTGCCCTCTCACAGCTCCACTACCTGCACCCATTCCTGAAGGGTCTGCCTCTTGACTCTCCACTATGCCCGGAACATTCATTAATAGTCCTTCAAAATCAGCCTGCACACCATGTCCCTCCTTAAACAGGCTGGTGTATGTTTAATATCTGATAGGACAAACCCAGAACAGGTGATCTCCTCCACATAAACTGCAGGTTTTGGTTCTGGGCAGGCCGATGCCATGTGCTCTGCAGATCCACAAAAACGGCATCTCTGTCCTGTGCAGTCTGCTTTCACATGCCCCTGCACACCGCACCTCCTGCAGTACACTGGTTGACCTGGATAGTGCAAAAATCCCCTGTTTGAGCCAATGAAAAAAGACCCAGGTGGATGTCCTAAACGATCAGGTGATGCTTTGTCTGTACGCAACTTGACAAGGTATCTTCTCTTTCCAGTCCAAATGCCAAAACGGTCCTTCAAACGTTCACCTCCTTTCACCGTCTCACAATACCTGGCCAAGAAAGTTAAGACGTCCCCATCTTCCACAAAAGGGTTGTACAGGTGGATCGTTAGTGGCAAAAAATCCTGAACATAGGCAGGGTAGAGATGCAGGCCCATTAACCGCTGGTGTTCTTTTTTCTTCTCCCATGCCCATGAAACGCAACACAGACACTTTGTTGAAAAAAAGTAAAATCCATAAATCCAGAAGTAGTAAAGTCTTGTAAACAGAAAATTAAAGAAGCCGGTTAGACATTATTTCAATAGTCCACTTTAGACATTCTACTAACTATAAGTAACTTTGTAACTGTCAACTACTTCTCATTAATTTGCAAATACATGTCTACTAACTCTCAGTAGGGTAGGTTTAGGGTTAATAGAATAAGTTGACGTACTTGCAAAGTTTCTCATACTCAGTATGTTGTGGACCCATCAAAATAAAGTGTTAGAAGATATTAAGCACACAGTCTACTAATACTCTAATGACTGCTAGTTGACATGTAGTTGCAAAGTTACTTACTGTTAGTAGAATGTCTAAAGTGGACTAATCGAAATAAAGTGTTACCAAGAAGCCAAAACACAGAACAATTCTCTCAACACCTCAGGGACCACAAATCTTTTCTTAACATTAGCAGCAGCATCCGCCTTAACTTGTAAATTAACTGTATTCTTCAGCCGCACCACCATGGTCGGCAAGGGCTCATCCTCTCTCGTTGAATCCATTTGGGTTGACTGATAAGAACAGATTTTTTTTTAACAGTTTCACTTTTTTTTTTCTTTTTTTCTTTTTTCTTGCATTTGTACTTTTGCACGCACATTTGATTTCTTTTCAAGCACACATTTTAAAACAAGCAATGATAGAATTCACATGGTTTTAAAATAAAATACAATCTTTGTTAAAGCAAACAGTTAAAACCATTGTGTTTAGCTTGTTTTTAAAAGTCCATGTCTTTGTGTTTTAAAAGGGTGTGAGCGTTCAAAAGTAAAAAAACAAATTTAAAATGGCAAACAAGCATCATATTTTGTGCAATAAAGTCCAAATCTATTTGATAAAACAGTAAAAACACCAATTAAAAGTCTTTTAAAAGTCATGTGTTGTGCAAGACCAGGGGTGAGTCCTTATCAAAGTCAGTCAATCTGTCAAGCCCTCCCACCCCAAGGATGGCGAGCTGGTATCTGGGCCCCACCCGCTGATAGGCATGGGAAATACAGGGGGCCGGTCTTGGCCCACAGGTCCCGCGCAGCACCGCACTCCCAGACCAGATGTCAGACTGTCTCCGGGGAATTGCATCCAGACCGTGGACATATCGGGTTTTTGGCCATGCCTCTGGAGTGCATAACCGCCCTGACCGGGAGAATCTCATGAGCCACCATCCACGATAAGTCCTTGTGCCTGTTCTGGAATGCGGGGTGAGCAGCGTTCCTCCACACTTGTTTGGCCTCACTTAGCGTGAAGCCTGGAACTGGACTCACCGGTTCCCGGTCCTGCACAAGAGAGACGAGATGCTTGTGATCAGTTAAAATGGTGACATCTTGCTGTTCTAAAAGGTATTTATTTAAAAACTTTTTGATTAAAAAACTTTTTGATTAAAACTATACTCTTTAGGGAGGTTAAAAAACACTGGGCTTTTCAAATCCACAGGCAAAATCTTTAGAGTCCTTAGATAAGACCCCATCCAAAATCATTTCATGGCTGCCATCTTGTTGTCTTTGGATGGGGTCACAGCATACTTTTATATGGAGAGCGGTGAAGCGGCTGCCTAAAACAGGTGGGGGTCTGGGAGGCCTTTTCCACCATTTTCTGGTCTCTTTTTGACCACCTCCCCCTTCAGTCTTTCCCACTTGGACCCCCACAGAAAATAAAACACCGCCCTCTCTAGGTCCATCAGGAATTTCCTAGGCAGGGTAAAAACAGAACAAACAAGTTACTTTAGAAGTAAAATAACAGACTTAAAAATTAACTTTACCTTCAATTGTCATGTCATAGTCCCCAAAACCCCTTTTCTAACTTTTTCCTTAAGTCAGTCCAGTTTTCCCATCCTCCTCCCTCTTTGTCGAATTTTACTCCTAAAATCTGTCTCTTTAAAATCCACGTCCAGTCCACCTCCACCCACGGCCCGAAGAGCTGGGCCTTGGACTGGTTCCTGTTTAATTTGGCGCCCGAGGCCCGACCATACCAGTCAGTCAAGTCCATTGCTCTTCGTATGGATAAAACGTCCATGGCTAAAAAGGTTACGTTGTCCATGTATAAAACACAGGTTGCCGTCAGTCCACCCGTCCCAGGCATGTCCAGTCCTTTGATCCATTTATCCCTTCTCAAGATCTGTGCCAGTGGCTCGATACAAGCCACATACAGAAGAGGAGATAAAGGACATCCCTGACGGACACCGCTGTGGATATTCACAGCTTTGGAAAGATGCCCATTTACAAGGATTTTGCTGACTAGGCCCTTGTACAGCAGTCCCACCCAAGCTATAAACCTCTTTGG